>SSNS01000636.1:188025-216733 GCA_006937985.1 Aphyosemion australe
GCATATTGTGATAAAGTTCATTATTTTCTGTAATGTACTGATAAACATTAGACTTTCATATATTTTAGATTCATTACACACAACTGAAGTAGTTCAAGCCGTTTATTGGTTTAATATTGATGATTTTGGCATACAGCTCATGAAAACCCAAAATTCCTATCTCAAAAAATTAGCATATCATGAAAAGGTTCTCTAAACGAGCTATTAACCTAATCATCTGAATCAACTAATTAACTCTAAACACCTGCAAAAGATTCCTGAGGCTTTTAAAAACTCCCAGCCTGGTTCATTACTCAAAACCGCAATCATGGGTAAGACTGCCGACCTGACTGCTGTCCAGAAGGCCATCATTGACACCCTCAAGCAAGAGGGTAAGGCACAGAAAGACATTTCTGAACGAATAGACTGTTCCCAGAGTGCTGTATCAAGGCACCTCAGTGGGAAGTCTGTGGGAAGGAAAAAGTGTGGCAGAAAACGCTGCACAATGAGAAGAGGTGACCGGACCCTGAGGAAGATTGTGGAGAAGGACCGATTCCAGACCTTGGGGGACCTGCGGAAGCAGTGGACTGAGTCCGGAGTGAAAACATCCAGAGCCACCGTGTACAGGCGTGTGCAGGAAATGGGCTACAGGTGCCGCATTCCCCAGGTCAAGCCACTGTTGAACCAGAAACAGCAGCAGAAGCGCCTGACCTGGGCCACAGTGAAGCAGCACTGGCCTGTTGCTCAGTGGTCCAAAGTACTTTTTTCGGATGAAAGCAAATTTTGCATGTCATTCGGAAATCAAGGTGTCAGAGGCTGGAGGAAGACTGGGCAGAGGGAAATGCCAAAATGCCTGAAGTCCAGTGTCAAGTACCCACAGTCAGTGATGGTCTGGGGTGCCATGTCAGCTGCTGCTGTTGGTCCACTGTGTTTTATCAAGGGCAGGGTCAATGCAGCTAGCTATCAGGAGATTTTGGAGCACTTCATACTTCCATCTGCTGAAAAGCTTTATGGAGATGAAGATTTCATTTTTCAAAACGACCTGGCACCTGCTCACAGTGCCAAAACCACTGGCAAATGGTTTACTGACCATGGTGTTACTGTGCTCAATTGGCCTGCCAACTCTCCTGACCTGAACCCCATAGAGAATCTGTGGGATATTGTGAAGAGAAAGTTGAGAGACGCAAGACCCAACACTCTGGATGAGCTTAAGGCCGCTATCAAAGCATCCTGGGCCTCCATAACACCTCAGCAGTGCCACAGGCTGATTGCCTCCATGCCACGCCGCACTGAAGCAGTCATTTCTGCAAAAGGATTCCCGACATAATTATTTGAAGTTTGACCTTTTTTGTATTAAAAACACTTTTCTTTTATTGGTCGGTTGGAATACGCTAATATTTTGAGATAGGAATTTTGGGTTTTCATGAGCTGTATGCCACAATCATCAATATTAAAACAAAAAAATGGCTTGAACTACTTCATTTGTTTAATGAATCTAAAATATATGAAAGTCTAATGTATATCAGTACATTACAGAAAATAATGAACTTTATCACAATATGCTAATTTTTTGAGAAGGACCTGTAATCAATAAAACTATTAGTCAATAAAAGTTTTAATAAAAACGTAGGTTTTTAATTTAGCTTTAAAAAATTCCACTGATCATGCGTGTATGTCGTCTTGTGGTAGAGCATACCATAACAACGAAGCGCGAAAAGCAAAAGCACGCCCACCCAGATTCTTCCGTTTTATTTTCAGAATACATAGATACCTAGTATCATGTGAACGTATAGATGCATAGTACCATGTCAACGTATAGCAGACTAGTACCCTGTCAACATATAGAGGTCTAGTACCATGTGAACGTATAGATGCATAGTACCATGTCAACGTATAGCAGCCTAGTACCATGTGAACGTATAGAAGCCTAGTACCATGTGAACGTATAGAAGCCTAGTACCATGTGAACGTATAGATGCCTAGTACCATGTGAACGTATAAATGCCTAGTACCATGTCAACGTATAGAAGCCTAGTACCATGTGAACATATAGAAGTCTAGTACCATGTGAACGTATAGAAGCCTAGTACCATGTGAACATATTGAAGCCTAGTACCATGTGAACGTATAGACGCCTAGTACCATGTGAACGTATAGAAGCCTAGTACCATGTCAACGTATAGCAGCCTAGTACCATGTCAACGTATAGAGGTCTAGTACCATGTGAATGTATAGAAGCCTAGTACCATGTGAACGTATAGAATTCTAGTACCATGTCAATGTATAGAAGCCTAGTACCATGTGAACGTATAGATGCCTAGTACCATGTAAACGTATAGAAGCATAGTACCATGTCAACGTATAGAAGCCTAGTACCATGTCAACGTATAGCAGCCTAGTACCATGTGAACGTATAGAAGCCTAGTACCATGTGAACATATAGAAGCCTAGTACCATGTCAACGTATAGCAGACTAGTACCATGTCAATGTATAGAGGTCTAGTACCATGTGAACGTTTAGAAGCCTAGTACCATGTCAACGTATAGTCGCCTAGTACCATGTCAACGTATAGAAGCCTAGTACCATGTCAACGTATAGATGCCTAGTACCATTTCAACGTATAGAAGCCTAGTACCATGTGAACGTATAGTAGCCTAGTACCATGTCAACGTATAGAAGCCTAGTACCATGTCAACGAATAGATGCCTAGTACCATGTCAACGTATAGAAGCCTAGTACCATGTCAACGTATAGAAGCCTATAGTACCATGTCAACATATAGAAGCCTAGGCCATGTCAACGTATAGTACCCTAGTACCATGTCAACGTATAGAAGCCTAGTACCATGTCAACGTATAGAAGCCTAGTACCATGTCAACGTATAAATGCCTAGTACCATCTCAACGTATAGAAGCCTAGTACCGTGTAGTGCTTTAGATGGAACTTATGGATCCAGGAGATCAGCAGTGTAAGGTGGAGCTAGACTGTGCAGTGTCTTGTAAATTAACAGCAGTTCCTCAAATTCAGCTTGAGCAAGACACAGTAAACAGTGAAGGGATTTCAGTACAGGTGTGGTGTGGTTTTTCTGTCCTGCTAAGATATGTGCTGCTGCATTTTGCACTAGTTAGAGGCAATGAAAACTCTTTAGGGGCAGAGCAGAGAGAAGAGCATTACAGTAGTCAATTCTGGATTAAATGCAGGTACCAAGACTCCTGCATCATCGTCAGACAGAATCTGTCAAATTCGAGCAATTCTCTAATGAAAGAAAGCAGTTTTGACTATTTGTAGGTGGTATTCAAAAGTCAGGGTTGAGTCAAACCATACTCCCAGATTTTTGAGCCGATCAGAGTTATTAATAGTGTGATATTCTATTTGTACTGTGATGACTTGTGATGGATGCAGAAGTTTTTCAGGTTCTACAATCATCATCTCTGTCTTATCCATGTTTACAAGCAGGAATTATCCAATAACCAGCATCTTACAGCCATAAGGGAAGCCTGCAAGTTTTTAAACTCTGCACCTTTGTCCTGCAATACGGATGTACAGTTGTAAATTGTCAGCATAACAATGGAAAGAAGCCCCAAATGAACACAGAAGATCACCAAGTGGTGCCAGATAGAGCAAAAACAGTAATGGCCCCAGGACAAACCCTTGAGGGACACCATGACATGAGCCTCAGAGAGGCAGCTGTTAAAACTCACTTTCTGTGTTCTATCAAGTATGTACGACCGTAGCCATGAAAGAGCTTGTTGTGTTATACCAGCTAGGTTCTCCAGCCTGGCTAGTAGGACACCATGGTCTACAAGTTAGCATGTTAGCATGTTCTCCCCATGCATGTGTGGGTTTCCTCCAACACGCCCTAGGTGTGAGTGAATGTGTGACTGGTTGTGTGTACCTGTGTGTCTCTGTGATGGACTGGAAACCTGTCCAGGATGCCCCCCTTCCATTTTACTGGAGTTAGACTCCAGCTCACTGAGACCCTCCTGAGGTATAAGCAGTTCAGAAAAAGAATGAATTCATTTATCTGACCACTTTTTTAAAAACTGAATGTCTCAAATGGTAACACACACATAAACATACTGGACATTGTAGCCACAGCTGCCCTGGGGCACATTGACAGAGGCAAGGCTGCCTAACACTGGCACTAACAGTCCCTCCAACCACCACCAGCAGGCAAGGTGGGTGAAGTGTCTTGCCCAAGGACACAAAAACTGCGGCAGACTGAGAGGGGCTCAAGCCTACAACCCCCTGGTTACGGGGCAAGTACTTAACTCTTCGACCACTGTCGTCCCAAATCTCAATTTGGTAACTTCACTCGCGTTTTCTTATTTTCTGCTTTAATATTTTCTTTAGCAAATGTAACTCAGTTCGAGGGAGCTCAGGTGATGCCTGTTCTGGTTTTATGTCTTCATGTTAGCAAGCACCAGTAAACCGGTGCTGTTACAAACCATATTTGTCCATGTCATAAACACATGTTTCCTGTCTGACTGTATTTCCATCCAGTCATTTTGGTGATGACTGAGCTTGTCTTAATCTGTTCAAAGACCGTTGTTACAGAACTGGTTAAGATGTTCATTTTGGCTGAGTGTAATTCAGCCTTTCATTTTAAAACCTCAAGTAGTAGTTTGTACCTTGAAGTGAATCCTGTTTATTTGCTTGGGTGGATGTTGGTAAAAGGCTGGCGTTTAGCCGTAGCAAGGAAAGTAATGACGTCACATAACATCTTCTGTCTGAGGAGCTGAACGTCTCTCCTACTCGCCCAAACACAATCATGGTGCTTTTATGTGTCCAGTACATACATATAAACATATAAACATATAATTCAGTTTCAATTCAATTCAATTCAGTTTATTTATATAGCGCCAAATCACGACAAGAGTCGTCTCAAGGCACTTCACAAAGTAAACATTCCAATACAGTTCAGTTCATTAAGCCAATCAGTAAAAAGGTTTCCTATTTAAGGAACCCAGCAGATTGCATCAAGACACTGACTGTGTGTTGATACAATCCTCATACTAAGCAAGCATGTAGCGACAGTGGGAAGGAAAACTCCCTTTTAACAGGAAGAAACCTCCAGAGGATCCTGGCTCAGTATCAGCAGCCATCCACTACGACTCACTATATACATACTATAAACATACTATAAACCCAGAAGTCCCAAAGCATCAGACCTGGAGAAGATTTTTGTATAAAACCTCAAACAAGAATGTTTTGATGTTTTCTTAAAACTTTGTTAAACATACAACTTAATTATTAAAATGGAGATGGAGCAAGGTGGATCAACAAGAGTCAACATCTGGAAAAAAGCGCAAAAGCTATCCAACAAAAAATGTCCCATTTCTCTACATGAAGGGGACGGTGCTTAAAGGTTGCCACTAGGAGGCACTTAATTTGTTATAGCTTCAGCTGCAGGTTGCAAGTTACTTTTCTTAAGATCCTCATAATGTTTTGCAAGCCATCCTATATATGTGAATATATAGTCTGGCCATAGACAGATCTTAGTCGTGGGGCAGGATCTATGGTTCTCTTTCAAACTGTCTTCACATGCTATTGGACACAGGACAACATGAAGTACTCACCACTATGGATGTCAGTCAACGGGGCAGTCCGCCATACACTGTTGAAAAAGATGCAAATACATCCTTTTTCTAAATAAAGGACTTAAATACCTCTGTCTGCTCTTGACTCAAAGAAAAGCCCAAGCCTAAATAGTCCAAAGTTGATGCCAAAGACATTTCAAACAAGCCGCCACCATCTTTGTAGTTTCACTCCGCTGCAGCAACATCCCACCCACCAAACCGATAGAGCGCTGTGACTGGCAAGACACAAAACTGCTCAGGCCAATGGTAGACCTGCTGAGGCTCTAAAGCCCAGACCACACTGTGCGATTTTCTGCCGTCTTATCCAAATTCCTTGTCGTTAACAGAATCGTGTCAAAAAACGGTGAACGTCAGGGTGATTTGCATATCTGTGGACGTCCAGTGTGACCGGCTCTGCAACAGCTTATTGACCAAAGACAGCCTCCAACAGTCTTCAAGCATTGCTTGAAAACCTACGACTCCCGTCTGCAGTCGACCAATGAAAACACACCTTTGGGACGCCGCAGCAACAAGACTCCGCCTTTCTGAGTTTCAGTTTCAACTTTTGTTTAAAATGCGGATTAAAAACTACACCCAGTTTTTATTTTTGTTAATAGCCCAAGAGTTAAACTAAAATAATTAAACTAAGAATGGGTTCAGTAGCGTTTTGTTGCTGAGGGACAGAGGATGACTGCACGATCTGACAGCAGGTGTCAAAAGGAGCGCTGAGGCACTGTCACGGAGCGAGTAAACTGAGACAGACATTGGCAGAGAAACTTTAGATACTGGAGCGATCTGTAGTTTAGTTTTTTATGCATAAAAGAGGATGAGAAGGATAGATGTCCAGCAGACAGTTAAGCTGGAAGAGGGGAAAAGGAGACCCGCAGCTGGAGTCTGAAGCCAAAGCGGGTTTTGAAAATATGTAGCGGATCAATTAAATGAGCTAGGTCATGAGCTGACACTAAAAGTGTTAATGGTGGTGCTTTATTCTCTCTTTAGCGTTGTTTTGTTTATCTGTCTAGTGACGTATGCTTTTAGGGGGCTGCGCTCATGATGTAGCGTGTCCTGCTTTAGCGAGATGTCGTGTAGTCTGGCTCACTGAAATCTTGCACTGCAGTGTGCCACCTTTCTGGATTTCTCACAGTGTGACATGAGCAGTCCTGTGCAACAGCCAAAAAACGCACATTGTGGTTCCGTCATCAGGAGCATGGCTAGACCGACCTGCAGAGCAAAATCTTTTACTGCTGCTACGGTCTGCCTAGATTTCTCTGCAGCACTGAATGTATGTCAGACTGAGAGGTCCTCTGAACATCTGAGTCATCTCTGACACATCAGATCCTGTCTAAATTATTTTCATGATTTGAGCAAAAGGACTATAACTCCACCATTTCTCAACAAGCAGTAGTAAAGGACCCTGCAGTATCTTAAGAGGACATTGGCTTTTTGCACCATAATATTGTAATTTCTTCTACTCAGACCTGTTTTTGTTAAAGACACTTAATTTTGATTCATAATTTTTAAATGTTTTTATTTGAGGACATTTGTCCACTTTGTTTTATTGACTTTTTGAATCAAGATGTTTTCATGTTTAGGTCTGATTAAACTGAAATGTGTGCAAATAGATTTGATTTATTAAACTGGAATAAAGCTAATGCAGATGGCAAAGTCTGAGTGTTTTGTGTAGGTAAAGCAGATTTGGACAGGACATGTCCCCATGGTAGCAGGACAAGAAGCATGTGTGAGAAGAGCTGAAGAATAAAGGAGATGGAGCTGCAGGGTGGAGGTGTCTGGTGGGGATAAGGGTCACTTCCTCTGCTCTGCATCACAAACACACTGGATAAAGTCCTCATCAGCGTTACGCTGCTGCAGTCACAGTCCTGTGTAACCAGCACCGTGTAAACACACAAACACACACACACACACACACACACACACACACACACACACACACACACACACACACACACACACACACACACACACACCATCACGGTTATTAGCCATGGGGATCAGTTGCTTTAAACAGGAGAAAGAGGGGTGTGATTTTTTTCTGCAGACGAACACTTTTGAAGTTTGGTTTCTTCTTTATTTTTTTTCTATTTCAAATTGATTCACAAAAAATGAGCATGCAGCTTCTCACAGCATCCCTCTTCCATGCATTGAAATCCTTTCCAGGTGTATATTATAATGTTGTTTTGTTTTCATCACAGCGTTTCACCGCTCTCCGTGGATGTGTGAAGCGCTCTTTCCACTTCATTTCATTTTACAACATATCCTGCAGGGTGCTGTTTTACCATCTCGGAGAGAGGATTCTAAATCAGTGCTGAAAGCACGACGTAAAAAACAAAGAAAGACTGGTTTTAACCAGGAATGACTAAAGAAAGGTGCTCTTATCTTCCTGGGGAGGGGTGTTTGCATGTCGACTTTACGCAACATTTCATCTGCAACTCGGACTTTGGAAATGATTTTAGGACGAACAAATCATGCAAAACCTGATTCATCGTCATCAAAATTCAGATATGCAGCCTCCACAATCCTCATTTTTACATTTTTGTTAAAGTTTCAAAGCTAAAACTTAATATTTTTGTTTTCAGCTCACATGAAAATTAGCAAAGTTTAAAAAACCTGAGAGATGGTGTAAATATTGGTACATAACTGGAAAAAAGAAGATTTTCTTTCTAATTTTTTAAGGATGACCATCAGACACGATCATCCTCATCCCCCGTGCTACACCCTCCAAACTCTTCTCTTTGAGTGTGTTTTTATAGCCGAGGAGGACATATTTACGTTTGACACTGTGGCAGGACTGGAATCCTCAGGAGTGCCGTGATGTGGACAGGAAACCCTGAACCGCTCTCCATCACAAACATCATGCACATTTTCCCCTCTCCTCGCCCAGTTCTCTAAAACAACATGCTTGACACGAAGCTGCCGGTAACTTGAGAGTGACCTGCTAGAAACTCGTCCACAGCGGAGAGACGAGTCGCCGGACAAGCAGAACAAAGCAGAGATAAGGTGTCAGGAAGGAGAAGGTGGTTTTTGGAGACTCTGGTGAAGAACAAGCACACAAAATATCATCGGCGTAAACATCTGTCAGCCATTGCCTCCCTCCTCCCCTGGCCCCAGCAGCTCAGCTTGCCCTTTGACCCCCCCACGCTGAAGAAAGAGCAACTGTGACTTTCTGCCAAAAACCAGCAATGACTTTGATTATTTGACAAAATGGGAGGAAGGTTTGGGCTGTGTGTGGATAAATCAGCCATAACACTGATGCAGGATTTAAGAGACCACAGCTGCATGCTGCATGCGACGGCAGCAGAGTGGAAACCCTTCAACAGACCGAACCCCAGAATAGTTCCAAAATGAAGTTAAATCCTCCGAAATAAGCTCGGTGTTCATTACAGCTGTGCCACCATCACTCCTGGACTCGTTCCCTTAGTAGGAACGACATTCCTGAAGGTGTTTCCCCGGTCAGTTCCGTTAGCGTTCCCCATGTTCTAGACCCGAACCCTCATCTCTGATGCTCTCGGGTTCCCCCTCTGTCCCTCCCGTCCTCTTGGCCCCCGCAGGCCTCCATCACTCCTCCACATCAATAACAGCCTTTCCCTGCTGCCCAATCACCCCCTCCCCCTGAGCTCCATGACCCCCTGGGGTTACTGAGTCAGGCAGGTCAAAGGTCACTCTCCCCGCTGCTAACCCAGGCATCTCTCAGAAGTTTCCGGCCCTGCGGTCGTGCAGAGCAACACCCACACGAGCCCCAGGCAGCCAGGAGGAGACGCGTCCTCTCAGACCCGGCAAACGGGGACATGTCTGGAGACCTGGCTGCTTCTGCATAGATCCGTTATTGATTCTGTGTTTTAGGTCAAACCTGCACAACCATTCTCTGTTGTGTGAGTTTAGATCTGCAGCACAGAGGCTTCAAAGCTCTTTGTTTTATTTCTACTCATGTGACTCATGTTAAATATTCATCCTTTCCTTTTTAGTTGGTGAATATCAAACCGCTGGCGGGAATCAGCTTGTAGATGTGGTCAGCTCCTATAGCACCTCTCCATTCATAAAAACAGAATAACAGTCTCTGACAACTTCATTAAATAAAGAGAAGAAAACCCCTTAAAAAAGAGAACTCCCTAGTAATCATGAGAGCACCTCTGTGTGACCGAGAGGTCAGAGGTCAGCGGACTAAAATCCCAGATGAAAAATCACATCTGATGAGTATTCTTCATTAACACAAGAGGATATTATCAGATCATTCATGTCACCGCGGTTCCCCTCATTCTTCCCAAAATCCATGAAACCTTCACATCTCCTTCAGGAAGACTCCCAGAACCGGTGTCTGTGGATGTTGGGTCACCTTATAATTAGGGGGGGGGGTAGCTCCAGAACCAGAACCAGACCAGCTCCTCCTCCTGTGGTTCTGATGTATTTGAAATGTTTTTATGTGATGATTTTATTCATGTTGGCGTGTGATTAACCTCGTTCTAATAACTGCATTGGGAGCTTAAAAAAATCATTTTGTTTATTGTCTTTCTGATCCCACACCTGCTCCAGGTGGATTTTGGGGAAGTGCATGCTTTCTTTGTTCCTAATGTGGTCATAGAAAAGTTAAATCTATTTAGTGATTTTCAATTAACTTTATTTATAAACCTCCAAAGAGTCATCTCACTGATCAGTGTGTTGAGTCTAAAAGGATCTACTTTGGTCAACGTTCAAGCTCGTCATAAATGCTTCTATTATACCTGATATTAACTATGCAAACAGAATAATAACTGGCCTATTTCAAATAAAAAATACCTTATTTTCAACTATTTGCAGTTGCTTCTGATCTTCGTCGTTTTATTTGTAAACCTAATAAATGTAAGGTCTGACCAGCAGAAACATGATCCATGCATCATGTAGGTTAATTAAATTAGCTTCATCCTATAAAAACAAACTCAGTTTGACTTTGTGACATCAAACAATAAAATCCTGCTCTTACATTAAAGAAGATGAAACAACAATCTAATAAAATGCAAGAAAAAAAGCTTTACGAGTATCGGGGGGCAGTTAAGCCTGGTAGCCCTTTTTATTTATGCTTTAAGAGCATTTTCCTGGTTTTACTGCTTTTATTGTGAAATGCAGAACAGATCTCTAACTATTCTGATGTGGTGAAAGTGTTTAGTACTCGTCCATCTTGGATTTTCTCTTAGAAAAAGCTCATAAAGTAACAACCTCGTGTTTTTTTTCCCATCTGAATAAAAGTAGGTCTCAACATGAAAATGATGCTCCATCGCCATGGCAACATATGCACTCAGTGAATCTCCTCAAATTGATTTGTGATCAGCTAACGATATTAAAGCAGGAGAATTTCCCTGATTCATTGGTAAGATTCCCAATAAAAGGCCAGCCGTCCAGAGAGACGTACGTCACAGTCGGCGGGTTAAGCAGCACATCGAAGGCGTGCGTCGCTTGGCTGACCGGAGCTGGGATGTGGAGCTGCAGCAGAGCAGAGCTGCATTTCTGTCATGCATCCCAGACCTTCCACTATCAATATCAGACACATTATTGCTAATGGGGGAGTCAGAGGGTGGGGAGGGGGTGAGGCAGGAGACTGTAGAGGGACGGGATCTCTATTGATTAACTGGAAAAAACGTACTCCACTCCACCCGTTCCTGTTCAGACATATGGGGTAATAAGGACCACTCTCCTCCTCTACACCCCCCTTCTCCCCTCACCCTGACTAGAGAGCCTTTTAATCAGCCCCCAGGGGAATACATGGATATGATATGGGAGAAAGGAGGCGCAGAAAGAGTGAGGGGGAAAGGAGACAGGGTGAGAGGAGTCCATTAGTGGAGCAGACACAAAGCTGCAGGAACAAACTGACACATGGAGGCCTTAAATACTGCTGTTCTATTTACTGGAATAAAGGAAAAATGGGTGCATGTGTATAATATTTATCTCCAGTGCACATCTAAGCTCCCCTCACAGATGGGCTGCTCTCTAACTGAGCCTGGGCCATTTTCCTCTGTTTACGTAGGCCCTTGCTGTTTTCTTTTCCAGGGAGGTGGATGCCAATCTCAGCGAGCCAGACTAACTTTATCAAAGCAGCCATCTCACACGCTGACATCAAATCCACAACTTGTGTTTCATGCTGAAAAGACGAGGAGAAAAAAAAGCTGTCAGCGCCTCAACCCTTTGGCCTCAGGACTCTCAAGAGATGGTGAGAGAAGGAAACGAGAGCCTGAGGATTTAGATTTAATGTCGTCAAAGCAGTTTTTATTTAATGTTTTATTAAAATGTTAAAGACTATCTTGTAATTTTATTGAGGTAAAACACCAGAGAGATTAAAAAAGCAGCAAATATTACATAATGAACCCAGGTTTCTTGTTGAAGTGAAAACAACAAAATCAGGGAAGTTCTGTAAAACACGGACAGCAGCACCCCCTAGTGGCCAATAATATATTGAGAGTTCACTAAAAGTGTAGCTTTGAAAGTGTGATTGTGGCAAACTAAAAATGGCAATAAAAACAGGGAGTAATTGAGCAACAGCAGCCCTATAATACTGTCAATATAAGATATATTAGTGCTGGTGGAGGGAAAACCAAACCAGTGTTAACTGGAACACAGCTGCTGCTGCCAGCTGAAACCAGAGGGACACGAAGCTTAGACCGGCCAGCTCCTTCCATCAGCAATAAAACACAAACTGGAATGAAAAGAGAGGAAAAATAAAAAAAAAGAATTGGATAGAGGGATGCATTTTTCATTAATATGAGTCAATTTACAGGGAACGATCCTGGTGGGAAATTTCTTCCATATGCGCCCGCTGCGGGGCGCCACGGAGGCGCCAGGAACGTCCTGCAGAGGTTTACGGTCCTACACGCGCTGTGATTGGCTGCTGGGCACGGCAAGAGCTGGAGCTGTGGGCCAATAGGAAACCTGAATACTGATCTCAGGGTTTGATTGGTTTAAAGCAGATGTCACTCAAGCAGGGAAGAGATCTGGAAGCAGAAAGAGGCCAGTCGAGTGTTTTTCTCCATGACGTAGAGCCGCTCACACACACACACACACACACACACACACACACACACACACACACACACACACACACACACACTGAAAATATTGCTGATTTTCATACTTTTTAGAGTGTGAGTACACAAGTTAAATATTTTAAAATTACATGAAATAAATTATATGTATTAAAAAGCCTATTTATGTTCTTCCCGTTTCTTGCTGTAAATTAACTAATTTTGTTTCAATTTAGAAGAACAATAAAAAAAATAACTAGATTTAATAATTTTATTAGAAAATGTGTTCACATTAATTTCCTCCTTTCATAATTTGCATTTCACAATTTTAGAACAGCAGAAAGCACCGCAATAAATAAAAGTTTAAACGGGTTTTAAAATGCACAGCCTATTCTAATTCACTTCTAATATTTCTATAATCTATTCTGAAATAACTGTGAAAAATCTCTGCTTTGCGTTATAGGGACAACATTCCGAAAATAATTTAAAATACCTAAATATGTATATTTAATTAAACATTGGTGCTACTTTTGTCGCAAGAAAAAATAAATAAATATGTAATTTCTTCCCTCTAAAAAACGAAGACATTACTGATATAAAAGAATGATTAAAAATCGTAATCACCAGTGCAGACAGCAGGACCTGATCCTGCAAAATAAAAATATTCCGTCGAGCTCCCTTGTTTTGCAGGGACCAAACTGCGCATGTGCACGAGCCTGCCACACGTCACAAGCAAACCCACCAATCAGCTCGGTCCTAGGCGGAACACGTGGTGGTGATTTAGGAGCTCTCTCAATAAATCTGTCTGAAGTTCACAAAGTTGATGCAAATGAGTTTCACATCGTTATGAAAATACTTGCGGATTAATCAGACGCCCTTTGTTGAACCAGCGGGACCACTAAAGCCTCCAGAACAAGTTCCGGTTCGGACTGTTTAGATTTGGGTCCAGTTCGGTCTGTAGTGTTTCATCCGGCTTTTGTCAGAGGTCTTTTTCCTTTTCCTTTGACCACAGCCATCCGTGACTCTGATGCAGCGTTTAGGCTCTTGTAAACGGGTTAAACAGCAGCGTACCACCGGTGGGTCCTCGGATCCAGCTGTGGTTAAAGGAAACAGCGCTTTTAGTTCAGAGGATTCATCAGATCAGAAATAAGACTTGGTTTGTGTTTGTGTTCTCTGACAGCTGTGGGTTTTGGAACGGTCCAGCCAGGTTTAGATTTATTTATTTATTTATTTATTTATTTATTTATTTATTTATTTATTTATTTATTTATTTATTTATTCATGCATTCATTCATTCATGGATAAGACTTTCTAGACTTCTTTATTGGCTAACGGGACATAAATTGTACACAATTTAGACCGCAGTAGTCTCTCACAGATCCTGGTTACACTGGGTCCAGATAATGTCAGTATTGTCTTAATTTTTGTAGAGTTCAAATCCATAGTAAAGTTAATAAACACCAATACATTCTCTAAATCATGCTGCTTACACAGGAAAACACTCAACCAGGATAATAAAACAACCAAAATAACTTTATATTAACACAAACACGCTGTTAATGTCCTGCAACACGTGTCTTTGTCTGATTTGATGTGCTTTATCAAATATTTATTTTCGTTTCAGTTATGAGACAAATGAAATAACATGCCTGTAGTTGCATTTATTGAACAGCAGGGGTCGCAGTGGATCACCGACATCATCTCTAGCTTAGATGAATTGATCACTGTATCGCTGAACAAAAAAGCTTTAAAAACTATTAATATTTGCACTTCCTACAATTTATTTGAATGTATGTAACATTTCTGTAGTGCACCCCCTGGCACATGTTCTTTGTTCAACGTTGTATACAATTTGTTACTTTGTATAAATTTGTTCAATAAAGTTTAAAAAAAAAAAAAATCAAAACAAAGCTTCAGAACTGGCAAATGCAGTATTCCTGCAAACAGAAAACGTTGTTTGTAATCATTTTTATCATTACTGACAACAAAATTAGGTAAAAAGTATTTTTAAAAAGCTTAATCAATATATTTTGCATGATTTTTAGTTTTATTAAACTGGATTGTTTTTGGTTGAGATGTAATACGTAAATTAGAAAGGATGCAAATATAAATTGAAATAGAAAAATATTATCAGATTTAATTTTTAAAATTAGACCATCCAGTTCAGTCAGTATTCAATGCTCAAAATAAATCAGTTACAGATCATATAAATTATGCAGATGTGAAAAAAATATCAAAAGTATCATCTTGTGTTTTAGGAATATATTATTCAATATTTATTTTAATATATATGATGAGCAAACCCTTAATAAATAAAGTAAAACTAAACATTTATTGACAAAAGTAAACTATATGTATTAAAATAGTAAATAAGGGAGTTACTTTGACACAACTATAGCAGAATAAACATATTTATCCTCCTGGAAAAAATGTTTTTGCTTGGTGTACATTTTTTTAATTAATTCATTATTATTTGGGATTAGTGAGCTCTTATGAACATGAAAACACTCATTAATAAAAATAAATAGACACAATTAATTCATAATTAAAGCAAGGCTCTTCAGCAATGAGTCTGACAGAATCAAAGTGAGGGTTAGGTGCTTATGCACCGTCACAGGGGGGCGGGGTTCTTATCTGTAAAATACCAAAAATGAAAATTAAAGGATCCCATTTTGTTTAACTTCTCCTGCGTGTCTTAAAAACTAAACTAAAATAAGCTTTTACTTTCTTTCAGTGTGAAGAAAGACACCAAATTTCCTTCAGCAAATGCTTTAAGAGCTGCAGCCTGAGGTCTCTTTAATTGTTTGTCATAAGTCAAGGTTGTCTGTCTGATACAAGCCAGCTCAGGCCTTGGATAACAAAGTGTCTGCACACCAGAACCAAACAGATATCATTAGATCAGCTCTTTGGTTATGGCCCAACCTTTATGTTTATCATTTCCCTAAACAGGAAGGATTAAAAACAAAAGCAGGCATGGATAACAAAGCGTGTGTCTAGTTCTTATTTTGTCTTCTCGTGTGTCTGAATCTGCAGCTGTCAGGATAAAGTTCATATGAATCAGAAGGCTGAGAAATAAAAGGACAAATTTGAGGAGAGTGTTGATCAGAAACCTTCATCCGTGTTGCCACGGTTACCCTGGGATGACCCTAAAGCAGGTAGATCCAGAGACTGTCCTGATCAATTCAACAAAAGCTGCAAAGATCCACTTTGTCCTATTGCACAATGTGTGATGTGAACCCAGGGTCAGGAGCAACACGAGTGTGTACAGCTGCCACCATATCAAACTCAACATAATCCATCTGAACTGAAAAATATTGATCTCTTATTGATCCAATGGTTTGTTTTTCTGTGAAACAATGTTTCCTCAGCAGAAATGTGTTGAGAAAACATTCACACACATTACATTCAGTGTTAAAGTGTCAATATTTGAATAAAATATAAACATTCAGACATGGTAGCAATATCAGAGTGTAAAGCTGTTCAGACATCTCCAACACCTCCAGATATGAATGAAAACAGAGTCGAATATGATAAAACATTCAGTGAGCCCCTGGATCATCTTGTTATTTCATGTGTTAAGGTACAAAAAGCCCAAATAGTATTAATAACTGGTGTTAACGGCCTTGGAGGCAACAACTGGATCCAGTGTTTGTGACGACTGTAACATCTGTCTCCCACATCACCGTGGACTTTTATCCAACTCTTCCTTGCAATATTGTTTGAATTCAATCACATTGGAGGATTTTCTTGAATGATGAGACTGTTTAAGGTCAAAGGTCAGAATTTATCCTCCAGGATGTTCTGCTAAAGAGCAGAATTCATGGTTCCATCAGTTACAGCCAGTGGTCCTGAAGCAGCAGAGCATCACCAGACCATCACACTACCACCACTGTGCTTGTCTATTGTTGATATGGTGATGTTTTAGTGTTAGTTTGACTACAGATGGAATAATACACACATAAAATTCTGCTTTGTCTCATCAGTCAGTAGATTATTTACCTAATTATGGAATTATGAAGATCTTTTTGGTAAACGATAGATGAACCTCAGTGTTCTGATTTAGAACTCTCCTGTGGATGCCATCTTTGCTACATCTCTCTCTTTCGTTTGTTAAATCACGACCTCTGACCTCCACAGGTCATGATGTGTTTCTTTTTGAGATCTTGCAGCCTGTTTTCAGATGTCTTCTGATTTCTTGATTCTTGATTTAGGAGGATTCTTGATTTCTTTGTTGCAATAGAATTATAATCTGAAAATTGCTTTAACTCAGATTGTGTATGTCTGATGCTGAAAAGTAATTTCTGATCTGAAGAAATTTGTGCTGTGTAAATACTTTTTCCACAGAACTTTATAGGAACTCTTTGCCAATAAAAATCACAGAGACTAAAACTAAGTTTAATACCTTTATTTCAAAAGTATATATTAAGTTGATTAGTTCATTATGTTTTTCCTCCAGCTGGATTCCTGTTGATCCATGTAGGGACAAGTTCAGACTGCAGTTTAATGTCTCACCTCTAGGCCATAGCAGAGCAAAGCAAAGCAACTGAGCAAATAAACCACTTTTGACCAACTAAGTTTTAAATTTACAAAACATTTTTAATATTGAAATTTGATGTATTTATGGCGTGATATTTGTCTCCATTTCTTTGTAATTACTGAAAACAACATTCACCTGGGGGCGGTCCTTGCTCCTGTTATGGCCAACTTTTCCGCGCTCTGATTGGTCAGAATTCTTTGACAGCCACATCGACCAATCACCACATGTTTTGGTGAGCGCTTTCGTCCAATGAGCGTGTGCTATGGAGATTCTTAAACGTGTTGGCACTCTACGTTGACAGGTTCGAGCTGCTACATCTTTCATTTTCTGTTTAATTCTGTACATCCGGAAGATTGTAAAAGCGAGATTGCTTCCACGGAACACGTATCCGTTTGAAGGTGTCGAGGAGCGAATAGTTTGTTATGTTTATGAGCCGAAGTTTGGGTTAGCCGGTCATTTAAAGCTGGTAGCTAGCTGCTAGCTAACTGACGGTTTCACCGGCACGGGCAGGCGGACGGCTCTTTGTCTGACAGGGGAAGGCGTGCTCTTTTGTTAGCTTTTCTTTTGTGCAATCGCGAAAGAGGAACTGTTGGGTCAGGATTTTACTGTCACCCTCAGTCCTGGTAGGATTTAGAAAATGCAGGTCGCGAAAAAATACTTTACAGAAGGTTTGATTCAGTTAACGATCCTGCTTAGTTTGATCGGAGTTCGAGTAGATATCGACAGTTACTTATCAGGCTACTACTCGCCTTTGGCAGAGATTAACTTGGGACCTAGCTCAGCCTACATACAGACACCTTTTCACATTTTAAGAGACACCCTTGACGGAAACGGTGTCCATCCAAAATGTCCTGAGTTGGACTATTTCTTTGCGAGTCGTCGCCTGATAGAGGAGGTGAGGAGCCTCGGTTCCCCGCGGTTCCCCACTCAGCTGAACACATGGCTGGTGCATCAAGTTTCTGCCACTGACGAGGCTGACCATGGGCCTTCAACCAGCAATAACACCACCTCCAGCTCAGGGTTGGACACTACTGGAGATGAAGCGAGCGATGGCAGTAACCATCTGTCTGTCCGAGGACAAGAGGTGGATCAGACAAGACCTGAACCTGGACAGGGGCCTGGTGGAGCTGGAGCCTGTGTGTTTCCTCTAGAGGCAAGTGTTAAAGCAAGTTCCTGTCTAACCCTTCAGGAAGGCTGACTCACAGAGAGATCAGGACTTATACTGTGGCTTGTTGCTGTTTAACAATCATTAACACGTATTTATCCTCTCAGCTAGAGAGTTACTGCTGTTTAGTTTCCTGCTGAACCAGGAAATGATGTGAGAAACTGTTGGTAGTCTGTTAAAAGTGCTTTCTGTTTCATGCTGCATGCCTCTCCCACACCTGCTATCCCAGATTGGAACTGGGACAGCAGCCACTCCTTTTTTATTTACAGATTTGACTCTTGAATGACTAGTCAACCACCTTATTTATCCACACATTTAAAACGACTCCATTCTCCTGAATTTCAGAGCAATTCATGCAAACCTAACTTTACAAATGTTTACATCACCATCAATCCAAACCTTCCCACCACACACATCCTGCATGTACCAGAAATGCTGCTGGTTGTTTTTGTGCTTTTAAATAACCAAGAGCATGGGACCTAGCTGTTAGCTCATCAGTCCTGTAGGACATAAACTCTATTTCTCCAAACAGGCCATTCAGGAGGCTGTTTACAATGTATAAATATAACATTTACATAGGCACACACTTCAAAATGATAAAAATGTCCTTTTAAAGTTTTTAGTCAAGCTGTTTACATTTTTATTTTTCTAATTTTCTGATCTGTCATGTATGAAACGTCTGTAGCCTTGGCGTCTTTCCCGTGATCAGGTTTTCTAGACCAGATTAAAAGCAGCTGCTTAGTGGGTGTTTATATCCTAGCAACAGTTGACGTTTCCAATTGTGTAACTGTATCACCTTTCCCTCAGTCTCACCCACCAGCTGGAGGCCTTGGAGGTGAAGAAACAAGGCTCAGATCCGCACCCTGATGGCTTATGAAAACCGTGGTCCATAATTGATCATAATCCCTCTTACTGCTTCTTTTAACAGACATAATGCAGAGTTAACATGGAGTTTTTCTGAGCTTTATCTATAACATTTAAATCTAACGTCATAAGGCTAGCTGAAAGTGAAAGTAACCCAGACAGACATGAACAAGCTTGGGCTGCTGGGGTATTTTTATTTCTGCTACCAGCTTCAACACAAAAATGAAGCCAGCAGTTCTTGCTCTGATTGGTTGGGTGAGAATCAAACTCAACAGATGCAGAAAGAGACTTTTGTCTGGAAGAATCCTGTAACAACTGGTGATTCACAGTAGTGGAGGTGTGTGGGGCCCGACTGTTACAGCAGCTCATTAAATAAACAACAAAGAATTCCACAACCACCATGCTCTGTTTAATTATCTGGAATTCCTGAATTGGGATCAATGATCTTTGGAGGATTTTGGTTGGCAGCTAACGAGGCTTTTCCTTTCTCTCTCCTTATCCGTGCTAATTCTTGTGTTGTTTTCATATTCTATTGTCCCGACTTCTAAATCTGCCTTTCTTCAATCTCCCAGGAAGGCGACGTTAAGGTTAAAGAGGAGGATGAAGCTGTACCAGTCACTCAGCTGGCTCACAGTTCCACACTGGAACAAGAGGTACGAGGGTGCACTCTCACCGCCGCCATAACCGCTTCTAACTTTTTATAACGTAAAGGTTTACTCATCAGATTCTGTTAAGATGTAGCTGTTTCACGTCTCACAAAGATGGGTAATAAAATATGCACGTGCTGTCAAAACTTTATTTAAAATGTTACAAAGACAATATTTCAAATGTGGAAAGAAAAGCAAAATGCATCTGAAAAGATCCACAACAGTCACCTATTAAAGGAGCTTGTTGGAGAATCTGTTTTATTTTCTACATTTCATACCACACCTTCAGCATTTTGTCTACCCAGTTGTACCGGTCTCTCTCTCTCTCGCTCATGTTTTGCATAACAGAAACAAATATTACAAAACGTGTAGTCACACCCCCCAGAAGCTAAATGCAGCAGGTCCGATGTTAAGCAGATACAATTTTATCTTCATCTCTAATGGTTGAGCCGGTTTGTTTCTCCTCTGGAGTATTTGAGGATGTCTTGTTGTTTTCCAGAGTTTCTTTGAAGGCATCACTACTCTGTCTAACCCAGTACAGCACTACGCCCCCCCTCCTGCCACGGATATTGACTGGAGCAACTTATTGTCCGTTACAGACCTTGATGTAAGTTTCTGTGTGTTCTATATAGAAAACAGCGTTTTAGATGGAAAAGTTGGAAATCTAAGGTTGATTTTTATGGAACTTTCCTGAACTACAAAAAAAATGTTTTTTTCTAAAGTGCTCTCTGTGTTTCTTACGCAGGAACTAGACTCTCTCGTTAATGAGCGTCTATCTGAGCTCGACACAGACGTCACCAGCGCCATCAGCCAGGATGTCAGTTTGCATGATGCCATGGTAACCGCTGCTGGAACAGCTGAGACCAGGACAGTCACCCAGCAGCGAAGAAGCCTCCTACGGCTGGAGTCCACAGACTCCTCGCTCTCAGATGCATCACCTGGCATGGCTGTGGGCCTCGCGGCACTCCCTTTTGCCTCTGTGTGTAATCTAACTGGAGCTATGATGTCACAGAGTTTGCTGGGCGGCTGTCTGGATGAGGCCGTTTTTGATCAGATCAATCAGCTTGGCTTAGAAGGCCTGGACACGATCGACAATCAACTGATGGACTCTCTGGGCTGCATGGACTCTCAGGGCCTCGAGGACTTGGACTCAGATTCTGGGCTGTCCCTGGAAAGCAGCTATGGAGGTCCAGTGTCTCCAGGTTAGCTCAGACCACCACATCATACTCCTGTTGTTGTCAGAATGTTTGTGATAAACGCTGTCGTTTACCCTTTAGGCTCATCTGAGATGTCTTCATCAAGCAGCTCGTACTACGAGGATGAAGGTGGAGCTACAGGCTACAGCAGCGAGGTGGATTCATTACCCCCAAAGGGAGTCATGGACCGCGCCACTGTGTGGTCGCCTGTGGATCTGAGTGAGAACGTGTGGCACAATCACAGCTACTCATCTCCTGCTTTCCTCAACAAGGCGTCGTTAAAACTGCCCTACAAAACGGAGCAGCCTTTTGACGATGAAGAGCAGGATCTGAGTCGTGACGAGCTGCGCGCCCGTGCCTTGTGCATCCCGTTCTCTGTCCTGCAGATTGTCAACATGCCTGTGGAAGAGTTCATGGAGGTTCTGGACAGTCACGGATTCTCCCCTGAGCAGGTGACTCTGCTGAGGGACATCCGCCGGCGGGGGAAGAACAAACTGGCAGCTCAAAACTGCCGGAAGAGGAAATTAGATGCCATCACCGGGCTTCAGGAGGAGGTGGACATGCTGCAGGCTCAGAGGGAACGACTGCTGAGAGAGAAACAGCTTACAGCTAAGACCATGGGGGCTGTGGGCCAACAGATAAAGCAGTTGACCAGAGATGTCCTAGCTCGGCTCAGGGATGGGTCAGGACAGCCCCTGAGCTCAGATAGATTTACCCTGCAGTGTGGGGCTAATGGGAGGGTCGTGGTTCAGCCCATCAGACGTCCCGCCGTCTCCACATCAGCAGGCAACAAAACAAACAAGAGGAAAAAAGGGAAGAAGCAGTGATGCTTCATTTCCTGCTGAGACTTGAGCTTTTAGAGGCTATTCCTGAACTTGACTGACTCTGGGTTTGGGTTTCTTTTGTTTGTTTGTTTGTGTGCGTGTGTGTGTGTGTGTGTGCGTGCGTGCGTGCGCGTGTGTGTGCGTGTGTAGATTCACCACTGCCACAAGCCTTCACTATCAAAAGCTGCAAAAACAAAAAACACTCAGAACACAAATGAATAATTTAATAGAATATCTGTAAATATTGAGAAATGAGTAGTTGACACACTGGACATTCTGTTGATTAAAGCTGGGAAAGACCTGCAGCAGACCCAGCCTCTCTGTGCCTGATAGCATAAACGTAAAACCTTTACTGGATATGGATCCAACCGATGTGTTGCAGGTGTTTGTGTGTAACTTTGCCTTTTTTAATCTTTTCAGAAGAACTAGCAGGTTGAAGATTCTATTTATTCTGGTTTGAAAGGTTTTTGAAGTGTTTATTTGCATTTTGACGAAGACAGTTTCCTTCTTTTTTCAAAATGGAAAAGTTAAATTTAAGTAAATCTGATGTTTACAGTGGCGTTTAGATATCGAAGGTTGTGTAATGTTATTTATTTAGGCTAAAACTGGAAAAAAATAAAGATTTCTCTCTTTCATAGTTGCCAGAGGTGATATGCAAAATACCAATGATTACAATGAAGAGGCCTTAATTTGTAAAAGTGTTTTTGGTTTCTTCTGGAAGAAAATAACCCACACATGCATGTTTTAGAACTTTATTGATGCAGATTTTAATTGCAAATTGATGCTTTTGACTATAGTTTGACTTAAACCCTTTGTAGTTAGAGTTTCTATATGCTTGCATTCAGAAATCAGTTTTTTTTTTGTTCAGTTAAAGTTGAGCAAGTTATTGTCACCTACAGATTCTAGTTGGTGTGACTCTTAAAGGTGTGGGGCACTGAAACTCCATTTTTTAATGATTATTTCTGATTATAATGGGTCACTCTGAGTTTTTCATGCAGGCTGAACATGAAAATAGTCTCCTCCACCTATCTCCTGCATTAACTTCTGATAGAAAATAAATGCTGAAACTCTAGGATTTGAAAATCCTGACAGATCTACGTCACACTGTCACTTAACATTCATGGACTCACCCATCTTGACTCACGACGGGGAAGGGCATCCAGGAAACAGCAGAGAACGTCTCAGCTAGTAGAGGCTAACCGTTAGCATTAGCAACTCCAGCACACAGCAGAACTCCTCCAGGCTTGTTATTAGTGGAGATAAATTATCAATGCTGCAGATCAGGTAGAGTCATGTTGCTGTTAGCCAATCAGAGGCGAGATGTCCAAATATCAAGAAATAAGACTCAAAATCCTGTCGTCTGAAGCTCAACTCTGATGTGGCTCACTTCTAGTTCCTGAAACAGGTGCACCGTAGCTTTATTTCCCCCGTGTATTACTAGAGGTCACTGCAAATGTATTGATTAAATGAGTGTTCAACACCTTTAAGTTGACCAAAACGGTAGTAAGAGGTAGTCCCAGCTTTGTTGAATGTTGTTTTTTATGCAGTTATGACTCAGGAACTGTTTTGTTAATGGGTACACTTCTGTAAAGTCTGCTGAGTTAAATAGAAAAATCCTAAAACAGTCTTACACAACTATTTTGTTTGTTTTCCAGTTTGCCAGGATGACTTTCTGTAGTTTTTGGCTAAATTGAGATCTTTAAGTTTCATCTAACAGGGATTTTCTTTTTCAGTGAGGTTGTGCGAGGTACTTAATTTGTTTTTTTCTTTTTCATAATCCTCTTTACTCCTAAAATACACTTAAAATGATACATAATGCTGTAAAATGGACCGTGTTACAAAGACCCATTGCTCACTTTTCCCATGAAGTTACTTTTAAATGGCACAAAAAGCAAACCTTACTCATCTGCTGACCCTTTTGCGCTTTACTTAAGTCAGCTGATGTGTCAGGAATCCCCTCACACCTAAACTGAAAGCACAACCTCACTTAAAAATAACTTTAGAACAAAAGAAATCCTCTGTTATGCACTTGCCTGTCATGCAAAATGTTATCTTCACAAACAAGAATGATTGTTGCTTGTTTATGTTTGGCATTGTGAGAGAATGAAGTATGACAGGCTGAGTGTTTGATAACCTTAGGGAGTGTATAGTGATCCAAAGTTCTTATTTTCTCTTTGTTTTAAACGTTTGCTTTTTGTGTACATTTCACTTTCATACATCTTGTTTTTTTCATGCATGAGTCACATTTGTCTGTCTGTAGGGTGATTGTTGAAAAGATAAATCTGATTGAAGAATACTTGATCTCTTTAATAAAAACATTAAAATATTGTGTTGTTCTGCTTGGCTAACGGGTTATTTTTACCATTACTGTTGTGGTGTCTGTGAGAATAATGACACCAACTTCCTCACCTGAGCTGAACACCTGTGTTGACAGGTCTCATCTCAGAACAGAAGATTTTCAGAAACAGATCTATTAAAATATGGCAGTAAAGCATCTTTAACAAATGCTTGTTCAAAATCACAAGCCATTAAAGTGAACGGTTTCACTCAGTTTGAGAGCAATCTAAAAAACATTTGAGACACCAGGTGATTAATATAAACTATGGAATTAGCATACAATACACTACTTTACAGTTTTAAAAAATATAAAAACATTTTTATTTACTACCAACGTGTCTCTTGATTGCTTGTTAACTTGTGGTTTGAAGCCTTTAATAAAAGCAGACCTGGAGTAGCCTGGCAAGCCATCCTATATATGTGTATATATAAAAAATATGTGTATATACAAACTCTGCAAAGCAAGAATTGGTCTAGTTCACTAGGCTAGACCTGGAGCAGATGGATCATTACATCGGCTGCAGACGAATTGCGTTTCCTTCTGGGCTTCCGTAGCTGCAACTAGTTTTTGGCGCCGCCTTCGTTGTGGGAACGACTTCATCTGGGCGGCGTGGTGCAGAACAACCGAAGTGATATCAGCGCGCTTTAGGGTGAGTGTTCGGAATTTTTCTCTTTTAAAACAACGTTGAGTTTTTTTTTAATTAAATCTGTCTTTACTGAACGTGTTTAAATACCGATTTTACGGGTTCTTTGTTGGTTCTTGTAACAAACAGCGGTTTAGCTGTTATCCCAGCAGCATTAGCATCCCCATTGTTTAGCTATTACTGTAATATGTTAAGCTAGCTGGAGGTAAAGTGGAGTTTTGTGAGTATCTACTCAGTTTTTATCCCAGTTTTGTGGAGTTTTTCATAATTCCGCCAATTTTTGTCGCTCAATGAAAAAAAAAGCCGTAGGAGGGACGGTGGGGAAATCAATGAAGGTTCAAGTAAAGGGTCAGCGTGTTAGCTACCTTTGTTAACGTTTAGCTGCTAAAATGCCGAGCTAACTAGCAATGCTAGGTTAAGCGTACCATTACTGAACTTTGTGGGCCAAATTAGAGTAATAAATCAACTATATTATCGTTTGCTGAGTTGTTTGTAGCCTAGCGCCCGCGGTGGATTTGAGGCCTACTAATGAACTCTGAATAAGGGACTTGGCTTGATTATTTTCTGTGATGCGTTTCGTCTTTTCATTTTTAGAAAACAAAATGGGCAAGAAACAGAATACTAAGCCTAAGAAGGAGTCAGAGTCACAGGAGGAGCCTGAAGAATTTGTTGTGGAGAAAGTTTTGGACCAGCGGCTCGTAAACGGGAAAGTGGAGTTCTTCCTGAAGTGGAAAGGCTTTACCGAGTGAGTTACATGGGACACCTTCCTGCTCTCTGCGGCTCCCCTGTTGTTGTTTAACGCATCACAGTTGCATGAAGCCTCCCTCCAGCAGTTCCCTTTTTAGACGTTTGTGGGATATTTTGATTTGTACGTTAACCTTGTTTTTGCTCATTCAGAGCGGACAACACCTGGGAACCTGAGGAGAATCTGGACTGCCCTGAGCTCATTCAGGCCTTTCTGGATTCCCAGAAGAATATAAAGGAGAAGCCGGCTGCAGTGAAGAGGAAGGCCTCCACAGATGAGGCAGAAGAAGAACCGAAGAAGAAAGATGTGGTTAGTTTATACCTTTTTATATCTCTGTCCTGCTAGCATGGTTCCCTGTAGATTGTGCATTCAGGAAATTATTTTAATACCTTCATGTGTTCATGATTTGTTTTGCAGCCTGATAAGCCTCGCGGCTTTGCCAGGAACCTGGAGCCAGAGCGAATCATTGGTGCCACAGACAGCAGCGGGGAGCTGATGTTCTTGATGAAGTGGTGAGTTACTCAGTCAGACTTTACACCTAATTTCAACTCTGGTAGTTTTACATTTACCTCTGTGTTGTCTTTGCATCGCCTTTATAGTTTAAATAATGGGGTTTAATCAAAATGATTAAACTAAAAATGGAAAAAGTTTATTACAAACCTTTTCAGTATTTTGAAATTAAATAATTTGATTAATTTTTTGAATTTTTTTCTTTGATTTTAAGTGGGCGTTTCTAAGATCTGCTCTAATTTAGGCTGATTACCCTAAAATATAATTTTTGTTTGTTCTGTTTACACACTTGGCAGCATCTTCGCCCAACACACAGTTGCTGTAATGTTTTGGTTTTTCTCCCCTCACCGTGTGTGCATTTCCCAGGAAAGAGTCCGATGAAGCAGACTTGGTCCCAGCCCGCGAGGCCAACACGCGCTGCCCTCAGGTGGTCATATCCTTCTATGAGGAGAGGCTGACATGGCATTCCTGTCCGGAGGATGAGGCTCAGTAGCTTTTGCCTGGTTTCTGCACACCTTTACTTTTTTAGAGGTTTTTATCATGTTCTCTGTTCTGCTTTTCTTTTTTTTTTGGCTACTTCTAGATGATCTGAAGACATTAAATCACTTGTATGGCAGTCGGTGGTGGGGGTATTGTAGATGAACAGTTGGTAAAAGCAGGAAATTGGGTTCGATATAAGATTTGTCGTCAAAACTCGATAATGTCTGTGTCCACATTCAAACCTGTTTATTTTTTTACTTGAATCTGTTAAAATGTCAATCTTTTTGCGTTATCAGTTTCATGTTTTCTTTTGTTCCCAGATGCAAGTGCCGAAGTGTTGTTTGAAATGAACGCTTTGTTTACAGTTTGTAAATATATGAAGTTCAAATAAAGGTTTTATGTGGCTGAGTTTTACCCTTTTTATTTATAGTCTGAGACAAATGCATGCAGAATGTAGAAGAGCTAAATGTTGCTTTGTGCGATTAAAAGTATTTTTTATTCTAGCATATTTTTACAAAATTTAAATAATGCAGAAACGTTACAGCCACCTGTGTGGTCCTGTCCGGTTATCATCCCTCGGCTTAAATCAGCTGTTTGACATCAGAATGTTTAGGAGCAGCATTCTGATCGTTAGAGGAACTGTGGTGATGAGAGGAGACATTTACCCAAGGAGGACCATCTTTGTGGAAGCTGCTCAGATGCCTTTCTGCACTTGGTGTAAATGAGATTTGATACCTCTGCAGGGCCCTTTTGTCTGCAGCCAGTGACCATGTGAGATACAGTACTGGAGGATGATCTGGTATTTCCTAAACTTCACTTTAAATGAGTTAACGGGTGTGGGTCACGTGACAACTGCTAATTTTGTGTTGGAGGTGTTAAACTCCCAACAAAGCCTGTTTGGAGCACCTGGTGGAAGTTTTAATAAATAGAAAAATGTAAAAAAGACTAATTCCAATCAAGTCTCACCTGTTTGATCATTGCATCTCACCTTTACAGGTGAGACTTAATGATGCTCACACTAAAAAGGCAGAGTTAGAGGACTCACCTGTAGTAAACTCCAGGCTGGTGACATAACCTAAAACGTGTTTACGTCTAAGTGTAGTGGTTGGTAGATCAAATCTGAATTCAGGTGTCTATATTGGTGATTTTTACTGAACGATTGGGGGATAAAGTCACATTGACATTTCTGACTGAACTAAACATCCATTTTCACCCCTCTGGCCTTTACCTGCTGATAAAGTAACAAAACAAGTTTCTCTACAAATTTTCCATAATGACAACAGAAAGTTTTCCTCCTTATTGTTGACACAAGATAAGAGACCTCTGAGTGTAAAGGAGCAGATATTAGTAAGTAAGTAAGTAAGTAAGTAAGTAAGTAATCTTTATTTATATAGCACCTTTCACAGGCAAACGCCACAAAGTACTTCACAACATAGTAGCTGACTTATTTAAAATCCCATCCCACCACTGGTGTTCAGATCGGCTCCTGGGCTGGACAGAAATAAACTGCTTTGGTAAGATCATTTCCCCTTGTTTGTATCTGAAGTCCAGGCTGCAGCATGCTGTTTGCAGGAATTTATCATTAATGGCTGACATATTTTACAAGTTAAGACCAGAACATTAAAGTTCCTTTGATTTGATTCAGTCCAACAGCTAACAGCAAAAATCTCTGCAATATTAAAATTCTCTCAATATTTTCAGTGCTGACGCTGGATGTAAAGATTCCTTTTTATCTAGTACATGATTCTTTTCCACATGAACCCCCATGCTTGGCTCAGGATAACCCTGGTAGTTATGATTCTCACATAAAACAAAACTTTTTATTAGTTACCATTTTAAATTCACGAGTTTGTTTGTATTACAAGTAAACTAGTCTCTAACTTTTTAAGCTCTTTAGTGCTTTAGGATGACTTTCCTCTGCATTATAAATAAATTAAATCCTCTTGAACTTATAACCGTGTCTGTTTGAGCTCTGACTGTTTTCGGCTTCCTAAACATAACAAACCCGGGATTTTAATGTGATTTATACAAACTGGTGAAAGCTTTGGTTTTCTGTGTGCCTATAATGAATAAAAATGGCTTAGAAGGAAAGAGATCTAGGCCAGTAAAACATGTAATGTCTATTTGATGCCTAAAAAGGCAAATAAAAAGTCTCATAGTGATGCATAGCCAACAATTAATGCACAAAATCACCTTTTC
>SSNS01000636.1:228821-243140 GCA_006937985.1 Aphyosemion australe
TATTAAAAAGAGAGTTGGTGGCAGAAATATTCCTTTCATTTAGGCTCCAGAATTCCTGAAATTCATTGCTAATCTTGTCTGAATCTTTCTCCAAATGCGTCTCTGGTTGCTGGACATCAAACCACAGTTCTGTAGAGAGCGCCTCCTCTTCAGCTCTCTGATCGGCCACGTCAAGCTGAAATAACTCCACTTGTTGTTCGGAGGAAGAGATTGTCTTTTTGGAGTGACTAAATAACTCAATGAGGTGTTGCACAGTTTTTGCCGCTGCTGGAATTTCATTTTCTGTAGAAATATTTCCTTTGTTTGATTCAGGAGAAAAGGCAGTGGTGTTTGCTGGCTTGTGAGGAGACTTTTTCCTTTGTGTGACGACTTGGGCCGATGTCTTTTCATAATTATTGAATTGTTTAACAAAATTCGCCACATTTCTGTCCACAGCTGGGCTTTTCTTGTCCGTGAATGTAACGTTTTTTGTCGTAACTGGGTCTGAATGTTTATCTGAGTTTTTTTAATCTCAGTTGTATTTTTCACGTTTCCAGATTGAACACCCAGGATGTCTGTTGGTTTAGTCACAGAGATTTCAGTTTTCAAATGTGAAATCTCTGTGACTAAACCAACAGACATCCTGGGTGTTCAATCTGGAAATGTGAAAAAAACAACCGTGATAGCAAACGTGACGCATCTGATCAAGCGGTTTGAAAACTGAAACTTGGTCGTAGCAGAATTTTCTTTAGAGAAATTGTCTGAAACTGGCGATTTCATGATCTGCAGCTCCAAATGTCAAATTGCAGTACTCGAACGTCTCCTCACCATTCGAAAAGTATTACACTGATTCGAAAAATTCCAAAACTGTCAGCGGCCGAAGGCTTTGATGGTGCTCTGTGTGGATTTTTGTGTGCCTATCTTTAATATTGTAGGAGATATGACGAGTACAGTTTAGCTCTCAGACAGCGATCGAAGCACAAGATCTGAAAATTATTTGAATGGGGGCCAATGGGAGAAAATCAGGATCACTCCTCCTTCTGAGCCTCGTAGCGCAAAAACCGTGGCAGCTACAGCAAAATCGAAGACATCCTATCGAAGCAGACAAATAAACCTACTGTTTTTGAGAAAATTACACATTTACCACAAAAGATGTGGTCGTAGCAGAATTTACTTTTCTGGATTCAGATCTGAAGCTGTCAGTCACAGTGGGAACTGCATGACCATATATGGGACAGCACAACTCAGCTGCTGGAAGGAGAAATATTTTAAAACCTTTCCAAACTAGTTAACGCTACTACCACAATTTTTGGAGTACGTCCATAAATTATAGCTCAAAACGGAGGAAAATCCGTCAGCTTTCATCCAGCGCAAGTCTTATTTCCATCGGTTCTACGGTTCTCTCATGGCACTTCCTGAAGTCGAGCAAAGTCTGTTTTTGGCCCTATTCTTTTGAATGGGGGACGGAGGAGAAAATCCTGAAATTTAAAAATCGTACCTCAAGTTTAACCTGTGATTGTAGAAAAACCGTAAAAGATATCAAGAAGCTGAAAAAATTTGAAATAGTTGAACTTCTTTTGAGTTTGTTAAAAGTTGAATGAAGTCTCTAGGTTGAAGGTAACCCTGGCAAGTAAGAGGTCAAAAAATAAACGATTTTGTGCAAAATTGAGTGATTTTAAGCATTTTCCATTCATNCATGGTGTTTAGAGGTTCTTATTCAAACAGTTCCAGGCACAGTCTGACAACACCCATGCTCCACAGCGTGTACCCCCCCCAAAAATATAGTATTATTATTTTTTTATGCATGTTATACAACTATTCTTAACATAGAGATTATATATTTAAGTTTGATTAATTGTGATTTGCCATGCCTAGACTATTTTTTAGTATAAAATCTCATGAAACATCTGAATGGTTAGGTCTGATTTCTAACTTGTTTTCTTTGGGCTGAACTTTTATTTAATGACAATATATTATTTTATGTAACGCATGCTTATTTTTTGTAATAAATCAAATATTCATGTTTTGCAGTTTTGGAGATAAAGGCCCAGCGCCTAGGGCTTTGGAAAGGACAAATGTTGAAAAATTGATTTAAAATAATATTAAATAAAATGAATCACTAGATTATGTGAAAATTTTCTACAAATACTTTTATTTTACTGTCTTTATTCGGATTTCAGCAGGGCCTCAGCTTAGTGTTTTCAGAGCTATTGCGCATGCGTATACCAGAAGCGGCCTAAACAACACCGGTGCTGTTAGCTCCTCCCCCTCCCACCAGCTGATACCAGTCTAACTGATTAAGAGGCAGACAGGTGTTCCCTGGGGCTCTGCTGAACATCTTTACGGAGTTTTTTGGTTAGTTTTCGCTATTCTCGTCTCAGACTAGTAATTAAACAAAGATAGAGACATTTTTACTAGGTTTATTGTCCTGTTTCGGTGTTTCATAGCAGCTGGAAGGTTCCTCTGAGCAGCTGTTAGCGTAACAGTCCAGCTGGGCTGAGCTTCCAGCTCCAGCACCGAGCCGGTACCGGTGTTAGTCGTTCACAAACACCGGGATCAGGTCCGTGAAAGTGGAGAGATGAAAGGTAGGATAACCGGGATACTTTTATTATGCTTTAACAATTACAGTTTATGACTTTTAAATAACAATCTAGCAATCTATTGATAAAAGAGGAAGGAAGTTACTTTGTATTTACTTTAATTTATTTTCACGTGGTAGATGAACTGTTCTATTACTCTGTCACTGACCATATGTTAAACACACACACACACACACACACACACACACACAGCCTTCATGTTTGACTAGTCTTGTGAAGTTGATCAATATCCCCACCCCCCACCCAAAGTAGATAAGCCTTTATCTTTATTGAGGAGCTCTTATGTCATGAACATGAGGTCAGATCGGTGGTTTCATGTGATGCTGTGTGGAGTAACAGCAGGATGTTTGCTCTCATTGATCAGTTATGCTTAAGTTCAGAAATGCAGTTGGAGCGTCTCCTTTCTGCTGAGGCACAAGAGATCCAACAGTCTCCTCCTGAAGCCTGCAGGACATTTTAATCAGAAGCTTTAGAACATTTGCTGGTTTCCAGATTTATTTTTAAGTAATCAGGATAAATCTTGTTTGTTCTTCTGTGATTAAATGGATTAAGTGAATAGTTCCTGTCTGTAGGGAGGTCTCTCATGTCGTGTGTTAGTCTTTACTGATGATGATTGTTGCAATCCTAATTCTCCTGTGCCCTTTGTCCAGTCTTATACCAGATCAGCTGTGTTTCTGCCTTTAGATCCTTATTAATTACCAGCTTAGACTTTGCTGTACGAAACAGGTTTACACTCAAACTTATCACGTTTATAGAAAAGATTTTCCTTGTAAATGCACCTTACTGTAGATAACAGATTATGTAAACAAAGATATGTTTGTGCAATAAATCAAAGCTTTTTAGACGTCATGCTTGTTTTGTATTTTTCTCAGAATTTGCACCAAAAATGGATATTCTGGAGAATCTCTCAAAAACTGTAAGTGATGAAGATCGTGTTATGCTTATGTAGTTAAAACTGAGACTTTAAACATAAACTATTTGGTTTTTTCTTCAATAACTTTGCAAAGCTCAAATGTTTTTTGTTGTCTTTTGTAGGAATTTGTGGGCATTTGTGTTCAAGATCCAAGAGTCCACAAAGACGATCTCTGGCACACGCATGTCGACTATGAGATTTGTCTACATGTGAGTACTGCTTGCAAAAGCCTTGGGTGTGGTTTGTGTTAGAAGTTGAACAGTCTCCTTTTTTCAGACAAACAGCATGTGTTTTCGGAAGAAGACTTCCTGTGTCCGACGCCGTTACAGTGAATTTGTTTGGCTTCGTCACTGCTTGGCTCAGAACGGCCTGATGATGTAAGTTCAAACATTTATGTGAATCTGGACTTGTTGGTTCATTTCTTGAAGTTTTTTTCCTCGTCACACAGAGAGCTGCCCAAGCTGCCACCTTGGAACCCGTTTTTCCGTCTGAAGAACAGGGAGCAGGTGGACCAGAGGATGAAGGGCCTGCAGGAGTTCTTAGAGATGTGCGTTTGAAGCTCTGTGCGCTTTCCCACCTTCCCTGTTCTCGTTGTGACCTCTCCTCCTCTCCAGTGTTCTTCAGAATCCCTTGCTGTTATCCGACAGTCGGCTCCATCTGTTCCTCCAGTCGGAGCTGAGCATCTCTAGGATAGAACGGTGTGCTCTTGGTAAAACCAGGTACACGGTGGCTGAAGCCATTCAGCGTTCCCGCTGTGGGTACACCGCTGGTTTAGAGGACAAGACTTCCTGTGACTCAGACTATGAAAGGTTAGTATTTAGTAGGGGTGTCAAATTATCGCATTAATTGAGATTAATTAATTGCAGCCACATTTGGTGCACTTTTTTTAATCGCATTAATCTAATTTTTAATCTATAACTTTACTGGGACGTTTCTAGCCTACCTGTTGGGATTTTTTATTTACAGTTTTTATGTAATTATATTTATATTTAACTATCATGCCATACCACATGTCAGAAGTGAGAGTGGGTGCTTAATGCTTTTTCACCATTTTATTTTGTCAGTTTTAAAAAAGAGATTAATTAGATTAATTAATTACAGGTCATAATTAATCTCAAAATAAATGTAATCTCATGACAGCACTAGTATTTAGCTCCCATGAGCTTCTAAGACTCTGACGTCGGACTGATGAATCTGGGTTTACCTCTGCAGCTCTGCCTCATCAGGCCTGGGGCTCAGTATCGACACCACGGTGAGAGAAAGCCCCTTCCTCCATTACCCTGAGACAGGTCTCTAACCCAGCTGTCGTCCTGTCTGTCTGATGTGGATCTCCTTAGTCCTCTGAGCTGTTGTGATTCTTTACCTCCAAGGAACGTCGTTTTCTTTTTATGGCTTCATTCTTCCATTGTGACACTTATTTTAATTTAACTCGTTGTACTTTAAGTCGTGTGGACTGAAGGGAGTGCTGTGTCATCTTTTTAAAGAAGTGTACAAAATGTAATAAGTTCTTAATATTAAGCATATTTTATTACACTAAAGCTGCACTGTGGCCTGTTTTCAGCTGTATAATTGTTTTAATGTGACAATAAGGATAAATAAATTGTCTTTTTTAAAGTAACAAAGCTGTTTATTTTATTTTGTGAAGATAAAAATGCACTCTGCTAACATTCCAGTAGAGGGAGTGTTGACAGCATCTGGTACCTAAACAGACTGAAGTCCATCATCTAGTGTGTTCTGTGGAGAATGCAAAGTCCTTTTGTTTATCTGAAGGTCTTGTCAGTGAAATGTTGGAGGCATTCAGAACCTCCAGTGGGAGCAACATCTAAAGGAAAACCTTTATGGATGAGTTAAAAAGTCAGGTTTCACTATCACTCAAAAGAGTAGATATTATTAAAAATGGGTTTGGTGCAAATCTCCGTTCTCCCAGGTGAGATGGTCTACAGACAAGGAAGGCTAATTAATTTAACTCTGATTGCTTTTGGGAATCGCCCAAGAAGAACCGGGCAGCTTCTGGTGGCGTCTAGGAGAATGAGACGGACTTGTTTTAAATTGAAAGCTGGTGAAAGAAGCAAATGCTCATTAAAGCAGACAGCAGCTGCTGCTCCTCAGCTACCACTGGACGGACGTGCAGTCGGCCCAGCGTTAAACCTGGCCTGTCCCGTGTCTCTCTCCCTCCCCTGGATCGGCTGTCTCCCTGCACGCAGCAGCCATAATGAAGCTGTCAGCGACTTCACACCCGCCGCTGAGCTGTTTTCATACAGCAAACACGGACGCGTCGTACACACAGCAGCACATCTGAAAACACTGACACTTGTGAAACACACACACACACACACACTGGTGAAAGCTGTGCATGAATGAACATTTTCTCATCCTGTCGTTTTCCGAGTCCCACTGGTTTGTGTTTGGAGCTCTCAATCTGTTTGCTGTTAAGGTTGACCTTATCAACGTTACCCTGTGACAGGCGTACAGTATGACACACTCTGCTTGGTTCAGACCCGGTCCATTTTCTGACAAAATGAAATGATGCTGTGTGTGTGTGCGTGTGTGCTCACATCTGCTGTTATTTTCAAAAGGAGAGGAAAACATCCAGCATTTAGATATTGAGTATTCACGGTACATGTCTATTTCAGCTTGGTAATTTATAACTCAATTTCCAGTGTGCATCGATGCGCTTCATACCTCCAAAACACCAAACAAAGCCCAAACCCAATTGTATTTGAAAGCAATTAGGGTGTCCACTGAGTTGTGAACGGGCCACGTTGCGATGGCTCTGGGCCCGTGTGATGTTTTTAATTGTTAATTTTCTATCACATTAGTCAACTTCAGTGCTTTTGGAAAGGTGACCAAGTGCCTATAGGCAACTGGTAAAACATATTCCCAGCTCTTTAATACAGCGTAGGGGATGTTAGAGGGGGAAGGTGCTGATGTACATGAGTTACATGACATGAAGGGTATATCATATTTACAGCTGCTTTATGGTCAGAATCCTTCAGCGGGTCAGCGTCAATATTGGTTTAAGTTTATGAGTGTGAATTATTAGCTCATTTAGACTTTCACCTGATGCCACCATGGGGAATGGACTCACCTCCCTGACCGTACAAAAGCCAACAATGGTAAAATCCATATGCGCAATTAGCCTGCATCACTCTCACCCTGCCCCTGTGTGGATCTCCTCTCCTCTCCTCACCCGTTTTCTGTTTTCTCCCCTTCCTCTCTTAGCCCTCATTATCTCTCTGCTGAGTTAATTACCTGTTCTCTTCTCTACTTGGACGTATTTTACTGCTGACGCTGCAGCTCAGCCGTCTAACTCTGGAGGATGCAGGCCTCCACTCAGCTGTGTGTTTTAGGGAGGGGTCGAAGGTCATGACTCGTGTTGTATTTTGGGATTATTCTCTCTCAAGTGCTATTGTGCAAGGCATCATTAAAAGTCGATCTCTCCTCCCCGGTCCTACCACCACCAGTCTAAAACACACACTCTCTCTGAACACACTCACCGGCCATTTAGCAGCTAAAATATGACCCACGCACAGATAAATGTCAGCGGGCCATCTATCTGAGAGTGTTAAAAGTCAGCTAATGGAGATGACATATCAGCAGCCCAAATGACTGCCATAAAAGCCCCCGCCCATGCTGGTCCGGCCCGGCCCGGCCGCTGTGACTGCAGATGGACTCAGAACCGGCTCAGCGAGTGTGTGATCTCATATCTGAATCTTTTTGATCCGATAAATCCTGTCGCTGTGGAGGAGGAACTCCAAGATGAATGGGACATATTTACTTGCATTACACACACTCCATATAACGCTGTGGCTGTAATAACCTCTCACCTTTGACCTTTCGTCCAGTAATTAGGAACCAAGTCAGCCTCACTGTTGCTGCTTGTCAGTTGCAAAGCTGCATTTTAAAATCAATACCCGCCTACCTGAAGATCCTCCACAGGTACCTTATTGCCTCTTCTCCCTCCACCACCCCCCCACCCCCATTTCTCTATTAATTACCCCTCTCTATCCATGCGTGTCTTTCTCTGAGTGAACGGAGCAGTTGTAATTGCTTCTCTCTGGAGCAGTTAGAAGCGACACAAAGGAACCGTATAGAAACCACATTTGCATTCCAGATGAGCTGAGATGGAGAGGAGGGGGGGAGCGCTGCCCTCCTGCCCCACACTGAACAGCTTCACTTGCACTCTACCTTTCTCCTTTTTTTTCTCCATCCCTCCCTCCATCTTATCAACTCCCACCACCTTCCTCCACCCCCCACCCCCGCTCGCAGCATGCCTCCCCTTGCATTGTCTTTCCAGAGAGTTCCAAGGTCGGCAGGAGCTTGCTCATCAGAGCAGGGTATTGTAGGCTTAATGCTGCTATGGATGAGCTAATTTGTGTGTGTGTGTGTCCCTAGGCGTGCACGTGTGAACATATATGTGTGATAATTTGTGTGGCAGTATTTCTAATGGCTGTTAAAGAAGGAGGGGAGGCTGTAATTAATAACTCAAAACCTCAGAATTGCACTTTTTTACAACCTCCAATATCTCCCAGCCTCACGCCATCTCACACACACACGCACACACACACACACACACAACTCCTGAGGGCTCCTCTTTTCCAGCTTGATAAGCATTTCTCGTTTGTTTCAGCGTTTTGATCAATACAGTTAAAACGCCAAAGCTAGCATAATTAGGTCTGAGATGGCTCCCACTGTGACTGAATAGACTTCACCTGGGGAGGCGCTCACCATTATCATCATCGCTCTGTATGTGTGTGTGTGTGTGTGTGTGGTTCATTCCACACACACAGTGGGATCTAATAGAATTGACAAAGTGCGCCTCAGGACGTAGATTAAAGAAGAACTTGGAGCTATAGGTTAATTTTAGCAGGTGATGGAGTTTCCCATCCGCCGTGCCTCCACTCACCTCCATCTGTATTCCCATAATCATTTGGACAACTTGAACAATGCATCTCTGCCAGTGTGCTTCATTTCAATTTGTTATGGGCCACCTCAATCATCTTTTATTGGTTTATTTACTCAGAACGGTACATAGATGGAGGCCAGAGTGATCATAAATTGTTCACAATTACCATTATGGACGGAGAAGCGACTCTCCTTTGTGCTCCAACTCAAGGTAAAACGCTTTGTAAAATCCATCTTAGGCAGTAAAGAATGCTTTTAGGGACTTGATGCACATTTACCCCGAGATAAATGTCCAATATCGGCGTTTAATCCCCACATCGATGCCAGATGAACCAAACTAAAGGGTTAAAGTCCTTCCTTCATCCTGCTCATGCACATTAAATTCAAATGTAATGAAGTGTTGCAGGGCTGCATTCCAATTATCACGCATCTCATTCTTTCACAAAGTGCACGTTGTCTCCAGAGATGCTTGTTGAGGAAACATTTTTAGTCAGACTGTCCCTTTAAAGAGCAAACATGGTGAGGAGACGTCTCAATTCTGATCACAGCCAACAAAGAGCTTAATATGATATGTGGCTGTGTGTGTGTGTGTGTGTGTGTGTGTGTGTGTGTGTGTGTGTGTGTGTTTGGAGAATTGTACAGGTGGTCTGTGTGGGAGCGAGGGCTGTTTGGAAAGGGGATGATTTCAGAGTCGTGCGCGGGCTTGTGTCTACAACAGCTCTGTGTGTGTGTGTGTGTGTGTGTGTGTGTGTGTGTGTGTGCGTGTGTGTACTATAGGGAGAGGAAGCAGGGTAGGAGGAGGATTTAGACCCATCATAAAGGAATTCTCCCCCCTCCAGCCCGTAGCTCATCCCGACACTTTTATGCCTTTTTATTTTCAGGCCCATTGCAGCCAAGCCCAGAGATGTGATTTATACTGGCTGGCAGCATGGGCACTGCAGCAGGAAAGACAGATGGAAGGAGGGAGGAGGAGGGGGTTAGTGGGAGCTGCTGGGGGAAGACAGGATAGGGGTGTGTGTTTGTGTGTGTGCTGTTAAAAAAGGAGAGATCTGGGGGATAGAAGTAGAAGGAAGGAGGTCGAAAAAAGGATGGAGACAAAAAAGTAGAAAAAGGAGAAGAAAGCACTCCTCTCATCTTTGTCTCCTCCTGTCACATCCTAACCTTTACATTTCTCTCCCTCTAATGAGTTATTGGCCCTGTCGGACTCAGGAAGAGAAGCCCCATCTCTTCACCACACTGGCGCCCTGACAGCCTCAGCCCCCCCCCCACTGGTTCCCTCCATCCATCCATTCTTCACCCCCTACCCCTGCAACCAGGACACACCTCCTCCTCCTCACTCCCCCGTGACTGCCTGAGGTGTGTGAAATATTCATGGCACTCCCATTGATTGGGGATAGGGAAATATTGGGAGCTGGGAGGGGGTGGTGGTAGAGGGGGTTTGACAGGTTCAGATCTAAGACATGGAAGGAGACAAGGAGGCCGCCGCCCACAAAGAGACAGCTCACTTACAGGCTACACGGGATGAGACCAGAGACGGGGAGACAGAGGTGGCAGGGCTGGGAAATAGGGGGCAGATGAGAGCCAGAAGGACTGGAAGGGGGGGTCTCGATGTATTCAGGTGTGTGTGTGTGTGTGTGTGTGTGTGTGTGTGTGTGTGTGTGTGTGCATTTATGTTTTGCGAGCCCAATTTGTCAGGTTACACACCCGCATTATGAGACCATTTGGTTTATGAGACCATTTTTGGTGGTCTCGTAATTCATGACTTTTAAAGTGCTGCAAATTTTTACAAAAGTAAAATCTAAATGTTGTTAGCTGATTAATACTGACTTTGTAACTGCTATTATCATTTTATTTAGTTATTTCAGCAACTTAAACTTTCTTTTGGTTTTCATGGCCAATTTAAAATTGGTTTCGTAAACCACGTCGCGTGTGTGGTATGCAGACCTCCAGGGTCTCATAACGCCCTTAGAATGTCACAGATGATTGTGTGTATTTTTTGATAGTTTTTATTTTATTTTTGAAGTGAGGCTTTTCTTCCCTGGGTAAAATAGAACATGTTGACATACTTTTTGTGTTCACCAGATGCAAAGAATTCGTGTGTGTGGGATACAAACCACCATGTTGTCATGGTCTCATAAACCATTCAAAATGTCATAGTGGAATGTATGTATGTTCTGATAGGTTTTTCTTATTTTTTAAGTGAGCATTATCTTCCATGGGTAAAATAAAACATTTTGACATAGTTTTTGTGTTCAACAGATGACCTGTTTATGAGGAAATGTGTGTCCCCATAAACCGCCACCAAGTCATAGTGGTTTCATAAACCATAAATGCACACATGTGTGTGCGTGTGTGTGTGTGTGTGGCTAGACGTCTCCTTGATCTATGATCTAGACTCTTATTTAACCTTCATCCTGTGCAGCACACACAGAGAGAAGGTGAACCCCGTTTTTTCCCTGAACCTCCTCTGAAGCAGCGGTGACTTCACCTCCACCATGAAGTCAGCCTCAGTAATGAAGAAGCCCCACCCACGACGCTCTGGCTAGCACCAAACCCTGGTTATGTGTACGTTTTAGGCTGGAAGGAGGGAGCTTCACAGATAGAAAGGATGTTTTTTACAGAAGAAATGTTTTAATCAGGTTTCACGCGACCACCCTGAGGTCAAACCCAGACTAAAGCGATGTTTCATCTGCTGTTCTCTTCAATCTCTGATCTCTTCTCTCATCCCCCGCTCATCCTTTTGTCCTTGACCGGCTGATTCATTTATTATCCAAGATCTCCATCTTCCCTCGAGATCCTCGACTGTTTACGGTGATTCAGCCTGTAAGAATTGGATCGATGCTTTGAAGAAGTTTTTAAAAACTTTCCCCCAAATGGGATTAAATCTGGTATGAGGACTTCAGATTATTGTATAGCTTATCAAACATAATCCAGTAAGCAAGATAAAAAGCACTTTAAAGCAAACTGGATTAAATTGTTGCACTAAATTAGATATTCACCACATTCAGAAGCTGTTTCATGCCTGAATGATTCCTAGATCAGAGATCCGTCCTCTGAAAGTGTTCAGGTAGCTGTCATTTGTTCGTGCAACAGCTGATTGTGTGTGTGTGTGTGTGTGTGTGTGTGTGNTTCGTGAGTGTGTATTTATCCCAAGTGGAAATAAAAGCAGCATGATGCAAATTAGAATGCTGGTGTAACTGGTGTTTCCTCTAAAGCCCATCAGCAGGGGCCGGGCGTTGAGGCAGAACCAGATCTGCATGTCTCAAAATGAGCTGCTTGAGTTTGTTTTTTATATTGAGATTAAAAAAATACACATATTCACAAAACATGAGATAGAATTCATTCTGACAGACGGATGGAAAACACCAAAACACGACTAACCGGTGATGGAAACCCTACAGATTACCCGGTTCACCATAAAATGTGAAAATGTTCTAAACTTGAGGCTGTAAGTTCACTTGGATTTGCATCCCCTTTATTGACTTTAAAAAAATATTTTAAAACTAGATAAATTGCATTTCTTGCAGAAATGCGTTTGAATGCTTTATTGCTGAAAATTATAGCTGAAGCTGCTTAAGAAATTAAATGAAGCTTAAATTGAGCTAAATTGTCAAAATGAGCAGAATGGATTTGAAAATTTAGGAGGAAAAATCCCTAAGAAGTGTTATGAAGCTCAAAAATTAATCCACGACAGCAACCGCGACGTACCGTGTCTGGTGACCGGGGCCAAACAGCTGTGACAGACCGCGTCCTGCGACCGGGTCGTGTCCGGCGCTGTGGCCATCATCCACGACAGCAGCCACAACGGACAATGTATGGAGACCGGGGCCAGCAGCCTCGACAGACCGCGTCCTGCGTCCGGGTCGTTTCCGGCTACTGTGGCCTTCATCCACGACAGCAACCGCAACGGATCGTGCCCGGCGAATGGGTCGTGTCCAGCTACTGTGGCTATCATCCACGACAGCAACCGCGACAGATCGTGTTAGGCGAATGGATCGTGTCCAGCTACTGTGACTATCATCCACGACAGCAACCGCGACGTACCGTGTCTGGTGACCGGGGCCAAACAGCCACGACAGACCGTGTCCTGCGACCGGGTCGTGTCCGGCACAGTGGCCATCATCCGCGACAGCAGCCGCAACAGACCATGTCTGGCGACCGGGGCCAGCAGCCTCGACAGACCGCGTCCTGTGTCCGGGTCGGCGAACGGGTCATGTCCAGCTACTGTGGCTATAATCCACGACAGGAACCGCAATGGATCATGCCCGGCGTACGGGTCGTGTCCAGCTACATGTGGCTATCATCCACGACAGCAACCGCGATGGATCGTGTTAGACGAACGGGTCATGTCCAGCTACTGTGGCTATCATCCACGACAGCAACCGCGACGGATCGTGTTAGGCGAACGGGTCGTGTCCAGCTACTGTGGCTATCATCCACGACAGCAACCGCGAAGGATCGTGTTAGGCGAACGGGTCGTGTCCAGCTACTGTGGCTATCATCCACGACAGCAACCGCGACGGATCGTGTTAGGCGAACAGGTCGTGTCCAGCTACTGTAGCTATCATCCACGACAGCAACCGCGACGTACCGTGTCTGGTGACCGGGGCCAAACAGCCGCAACGGACCGTGTCCGGTGACTGGGGCCAGCAGCCTTGACAGACCGCGTCCTGCATCTGGGTCGTGTCCGGACTCAAATGCCATCATCCACGACAGCAACCGCGACGGATTGTGTTAGGCGAACGGGTCGTGTCCAGCTACTGTGGCTATCATCCACGACAGCAACCGCGACGTACCGTGTCTGGTGACCGGGGCCAAACAGCCGCAACGGACCGTGTCCGGCGACTGGGGCCAGCAGCCTCGACAGACCGCGTGCTGGTCGTGTCCGGACTCAAATGCCATCCACGACAGCAACCGCGACGGAACGTGTTAGGCGAACGGGTCGTGTCCAGCTACTGTGGCTATCATCCACGACAGCAACCGCGACGTACCGTGTCTGGTGACCGGGGCCAAACAGCCGCAACGGACCGTGTCCGGCAACTGGGGCCAGCAGCCTCGACAGACCGCGTGCTGGTCGTGTCCGGACTCAAATGCCATCCACGACAGCAACCGCGACGGAACGTGTTAGGCGAACGGGTCGTGTCCAGCTACTGTGGCTATCATCCACGACAGCAACCGCGACGTACCGTGTCTGGTGACCGGGGCCAAACAGCCGCAACGGACCGTGTCCGGCAACTGGGGCCAGCAGCCTCGACAGACCGCGTGCTGGTCGTGTCCGGACTCAAATGCCATCCACGACAGCAACCGCGACGGAACGTGTTAGGCGAACGGGTCGTGTCCAGCTACTGTGGCTATCATCCACGACAGCAACCGCGACGTACCGTGTCTGGTGACCGGGGCCAAACAGCCGCAACGGACCGTGTCCGGCAACTGGGGCCAGCAGCCTCGACAGACCGCGTGCTGGTCGTGTCCGGACTCAAATGCCATCCACGACAGCAACCGCGACGGAACGTGTTAGGCGAACGGGTCGTGTCCAGCTACTGTGGCTATCATCCACGACAGCAACCGCGACGTACCGTGTCTGGTGACCGGGGCCAAACAGCCGCAACGGACCGTGTCCGGCAACTGGGGCCAGCAGCCTCGACAGACCGCGTGCTGGTCGTGTCCGGACTCAAATGCCATCCACGACAGCAACCGCGACGGAACGTGTTAGGCGAACGGGTCGTGTCCAGCTACTGTGGCTATCATCCACGACAGCAACCGCGACGTACCGTGTCTGGTGACCGGGGCCAAACAGCCGCAACGGACCGTGTCCGGCAACTGGGGCCAGCAGCCTCGACAGACCGCGTGCTGGTCGTGTCCGGACTCAAATGCCATCCACGACAGCAACCGCGACGGAACGTGTTAGGCGAACGGGTCGTG
>SSNS01000637.1:0-12616 GCA_006937985.1 Aphyosemion australe
CTCTCTCCCCCCTTTCTCTTTCATTTCCGTGTTCATTGGGATGAAAATCTTTTTCAATTTTGATACAGTTTTTACTTTGAAGCCTTTAGAGCTGATTAGATAAAGGAGGAGGATTCATAAAATGAAGAACATGAAGGACAACCCTGATCATCCTCTTCAGAAGAGAATAATTCAGCAACAGTGTCTTCAGTCAAAGGCTTCTTCAGATCTGCAGCTCACAGCTAGAACCAGACATGATGAGACTTTGGAGAAATTTAAATCATGAGTTGCTGCAACAAGAAATTTCCTGAATTAAAAATCAGTCAAACATTCACACGTATACAGCCTTTGGAACAAACTCTATTAATAACAAATCAAGGTTATACTTCTATTTTTCAAAAACAACAACCGTTTTTAAAATCACTCTCAATGTCATACAGCAGCCATGTGCAGAGTAGGAGTGTCGCAGCACCTTTGGGACCCCTACAGAGTCACAAAGGTCACAAACGCTGCCCACATCTTTCCTGCCACCCTCAAATAGCATCGATCTATAGGGACAAACGTTTCTGTCATGAAGGAAACAAGAACCAACCAGCATCGTTACAGAAGAGTCAATAAAACTGTGAAAATCAAACATCCTGAGATCGGTTTTTGAACAGTGATGCCTCATTATGTTCACCTGGAACTTGTTACTCACTAAGAGACATTACGGTGATTTTCCTGCTGCCTGTATGTGGAGTAATGTTAGAACTAACAGGCGCTGCTGAGGACTCATCCATTAGCAGCAAACATCCCCCGACAGAGACTGCATCATGCACACGAGTGGGAGAGGCTTCTTGACTTCTGCTTCCCCAGCATTTGTTAAATTGTTTTGCCGTGACTTCGATGAGTCAGACGTGAACGAGGAGATGAAGGTGAATGCACAGCCAAAATATAAAGATCCTTTTAATGAGATCTGCGTGCTGCGTTCAGCTGTTTAATGGCTTTCAAGGCAATCTGTGGGTTTGTTATGAAACAGAAACAAAAGACAAATAGAAACTCATCTCAGATAAACACACTACAGCTAAAGTAGCATCAAATGAAAACAGCAAAATAACGTGATTAAAATGGAAATTTTCTAATTTGTTTAAAGAAGGTGATTCATTGAATCAACAACTCAATTTGTTTTAAAAGGTGTTTTAATTGCAGTTCATTTTCTAGCCTCAGTTTGTAAAAGATCATATTTTCTGATTTTATCTGACATCCTTAATTTAGCTAAAGCCGGTTTATTATATCATTAAAGAGCGAGTAACACCTAAATCAACTTTTGTTGCTGATAACCTGTATAGATGAGTGTCTAATAGTGCTGTAGACTTCATTATTTTGGCAGTTTAGTGCAACTTACTTAAAATTTAATATTTCAGCCCTAAGCCGTAATTATATCTCCGTCTTCAGGTTAAAACTCTGCTCCACACTGATTTAGAATCAGCCACAGCTGATGGCTATAGCGGGTGACGTTGTCTGTACCATACTACTATTTAAACTACAGAGTTTAAACCGGGGCCAGAAAGTCAGATTTTACACGACTGAACTGGTGACTTGATATCTGAGGGTTTTTACTGTTGAGGCCGTGACCTATGACCTTTGTGTGAGTGTGACTTTCACTGTTACACGACCATTTCTGTGGAAACGTTCCAGTGTTTATTTCAGAATGTTCTGTGTTTAAAGTGGAACCACTTCTTAGCTTAGCTTAGCTTAGCTCCGGTGGCCTAGTGGTAGAGTGTCCACCCCAGGACTGGGAGATCAGGGTTCGATTGCCGGTTGGGTCATACCAAAGACCTTGAAAAAATGGGACCCAATGCCTCCTCGCTTCACACTCAGCACTAAGGGGTTGGATTGGGGGGTTAAACCACCAAATAGTTCCCAAGCACGGCCACAGCTGCAGCTCACCGCTCCCCACCATGGGGATGGGTCAAATGTGGAGATGTAATTTCACCATTGTGTGATGAATACTTTAACTTTAACTTTATCACACATAAAGTCTCAGGAGTTGATCATGAGGACGTTACATAAAGAACTAATTTTTCCTGTGAGGAAAAAACAAGCTAACAAAAGAAATATAGGTAATATTTTAAACTTATTTCCATCCTTCTTAACGTTCCTAAGCCTTGTTTAACATTTGTTTTGAAATGGGCACATGTAGGGTTTAGGTTTAGCTCAGGTTCTGTTGAGAAGAAAAGTCCAGGAACAAACTCTTTATCCTTGAAGTTTTTAAAACTATTAGTCATCTTTGCTTCTTTTGGAACTAAACTGAAATAACAACGCGCCTTTATTCAAGCTGAATCAGCCAGAACAGGAAGCTGCATGCGTGTCTTCTCTATGGGGGGGGGGGGGGGGGGGGGGGGGGGGGATGCTGAGGAGGTCTGAATAGATGACCAGATAGCTGGTTGTCTTCTCTTCATGTCTCAGAAAAAATCCTCCAGTTAAACAAACACTGAGTGAGTAAATTATTCTGACAGAGAGGGGAAAATTCATTTCCCTCTTTCCCAGAGAGGAATAATAGAGATGGAGATAAACACGGAGCAGGTTTCTGTTCGTCTGCCTTTTTCCATCTGCTCATTTAATGGATTCATGATAACAATAACAGGAAGAAATCCTTTAAGGAGGAACCAAATGCAGTCTGGAACCCCCACAGACATCACATCTTTCAGCCCAAACATTGTTTTCATTTCGGTGTGCAGCGACCGCTCAACTGTAAAAATTAGCATATTTCTTGTGTCGTTTGTGAAAGGAAGTTAGAAATTAAGGGGAAAGGTTTTGCAGAAGAGATTTGGGACTTCTTGAGCTTTACTCATCCATGCTGAAGTGTGTTTCTGTGAAAAATGTATAAATAACTCCTGGCCAGAGAGCTTCCTGAACAACCTCTGTTCAGAGAAAGAGAGTTAAATCCTTTGGGACTGATGAGCTAACATCTTAAATGGAGTTTTAAATGAGAGCTTTATAGATAGAGTCTACAGACATAAGATGTGATTCAGTTATAAATCAAGTTTCAGATGATGCTTTCACTACATTAGTGGAGCGACATCAATCCATGGTTTTTCTCCTAAATGAACTTCAGTAACACTTTAACTTACAGGACGTCAAGGCTGCAGACACTCTGGTATCTGTCCAGAGTCATGTGCTTTAGTTTGGTCTACGATTTCCCTGCAACTATCACAGAGACGTCACACATCAAGGTCTCGGACGCAAGACTTTCCTATCTCTTTCTGGAATAAAGTTCATCTTTCCTGACTCGTGAAAGACTTTTACAAATACAACCTGAATGTATAATCATACTGTTTGAATCATCATTATGTGAAATATGAATCATCATATCATATAATGAATGATGGAGAAAATTAATGTTGTTCCTGTATTTCATATCTTTAATTACACATTTAGGATTCATTCAAGTAATGCTAATCATCATCAATCATTCACAAATAATAGTATTGTGTTTGAATATTTAATTTGCACTCACATTAAGTTAATAAGTTTCACACCACATTAAGCTGATTCATCCTTAAGTGTTCATGAAACTGGTGTCTGAGGTAACTTGGTAACGCCTACTCTAAATGTGTCCAAATTTGATTCGCTCAAATTTATAAACAATTAGAATAATAAAACTCCCGTGCCGACCAGAACATTTGAGTTCCTGCAAGTTCCTGAAACAAACCAAGTCCTGACTAGGTCACCTCCTCTCAAAGGGGTGAGCCTAAGACAACAAGCTATGCTTCCTTGGTTTGGCTGGCTGGGGAAAAGCCATGCTTAATAATACTAAAGGAACCGTCCTCTCTTTTTGACCAAAGATCAACTATTTTTGTAAACTGCCTCTAAGCCAAAGCAACTTCACCAGACGAGCAGTCACCGGAAGTGACCCACGACCATCGGTTCGTATCAGGGCCTGCTACAGCTCTTCATACCTCAGAGGCCTCCTCACTGACACTCGTCAGCCACGACCTCTATGACCCTTGAGTCACCGGGAACTTCCGCACACAAGGTGAAGTAGCCCTGCACGCTGGTGTCAAATGGTCTTTATTAATTTGATAACTTATTAAACCATCCAAATTTTATGTAACCCAGACATCATAGGATCTAAGACACTTATGGCTGATTTTGCAACAACATCTAGCTTGCATTACGTTACCTCATTAATTGTCTCAGTATCTTGAATAACCATCATTCACAGTAATTGTCCTGTGTCATCATTGATTGAGAAATATAGTATTACATTTATTTTTATAACTATTTTCTTGACTCTGTCTGAATTGTTCAGAAGTGTGTGTTTATTAAATCATTTTGAGTTTACCAGCCTGCCTCCAATGGATTCTTCACCTACTCTCGGGTCTTACACCATCTCCACCCTGACACTTTGAGCATTGTCATCACAATCTCCCTTTTCTGGGAAAGAAAACATAGGAAATAACAATTGGTTTATTATTAGCATTTATTATTGGAAACAGTTCTAATTTTAATTAAATAAATAAATAAAATAAAATGAAAAGATTCATAATGTTTTTTTTTTATTACAAGACGTTTGGTCTGAAACACATTTTATTATTATTGTTATTATTATTATTATTATTATTATTATTAGTGTTAGTGACGTCACAAATGGGGACTTTTGCATAGAAACACCCCCCCCCCCACACTCACCTCAAACCAAACCCCTCCCAGATATCAGAGCTTCTCAGCTTATAGCAGCCTGAGTGGGGTATGAGTGGGCGTGGCCAGCTCCAGCAAGTTTTCCATAGGCATAGCTATACCTGGACGTAGGTCATGTTTATTTCTGCTGTGGAGTTGGCATTTTTAACATGGGAGTTAATGAGAATTTGCTCATTTCTGTTGCCTAGCGGATGAGGGTGGAACTGCAATTTTTGGCACTTCCATGTTGGCTTCAGGTCTGGGTCCCTGCGGTTTGATGTTTTCTTAAAGTGACAGAGCCCTGAAGCGGCTCATTCTGGAACTGTCAAGAATAAAACTGCTGAAATTGCTTTATATGAGAGGAGTTTAGTGCAGACCTTCATAAACATGTTTTGTATAGACAATAGAACTATTATGTCATTTTTAAGTCTTAATATGTCTCCTCTAAATCTATTTCTCACATTTATTTCATTGCAAATTGCAATTCTGCCTTCAGGCCACTTTAAGTTCAAAACCTGAAAAGATTCAAAATAGAAACATGAATATTTCATGGGAAGGTGATACTAGTGGGCTGGCTGGGGATCCCAGTGGTGGGTCCTAGACTGACAATTTACTAGAGAGCCTCAAACCTAAACTTAAGGATCCTTGTTTATCCCTGCTGTTGAGAACATCAGTAAAACTAAAACATTTCCACAGAGGAGTCTCCTGGTAGATCTGTGTGATGGAGCTGAGAGTTTCACAGGTGTTCTAGGTGAAGTGGTCGCTGTGTGTTCGAAGCAGAATCACTTTTTAGAGACATAATTGGTTTCCGCCTGTCGTATTAAGAATCTTTACGTATCAAATCAAATCTGGCCTGTGCGAGTATTCAGCTGTCGGCGCTGAGTGCTGAGCTCTCTCTCGCTCTCTCCTCTGAATGAAAAGGTAAAGCTGTTTCTCAGGCTCCTTTTATCGGCGCTGACAGCAACCAGCTGCTCCTCTGATTAGATAAGTGCTCTCTTCTCAGGCTGTCACCTTCACAGCGTCTTGGTTTCATTTAATTTCTGCCTTCATGGTAATTTCTCTTTGGACAAACCTCCTGTTCTTCTAGCAGCTCAGAAGGGCTCAAGGTGTCAAGTTGAAGTCTCAGAGAGAAAATCAAGGAGAGCAACGACTCTGTATCTGTAATTAGATCTGTGTGCTTCTGTTTTATCTCCATGATGCACAGAAGCTGATTTCTGTCTCTTATTAGTCAGAAAAATGAATTCACACTAAATCCTTCACTTAAATAACAGAAACTTTAATGCAGCAAAGGTTTAAAGTGACGGTATCTTCTAAAAGTCCTTTGGGAAGTTAATTTAACAACGACATAGCAGCCTAATCCACTCAGAAAGTAAAGTATGGTGCAAATCAAACACGAACAGAGTTAGCATGAAAGTTTTCTGGAATATTTTTTAAATGATTGAGTCCACTCAGAACTGGTAACCACTGATTCTGAAGTTTTTGCTGCTGGTGTGGGTGATCATTTTAGTCATTTAAAATCTGTTATTTCTCCTGTTCTTCATTTACATTTACGTAACCAGGTTTCTTTAAAAATGATTTAAAATGTTTAAGTGGTTAAATGAAAAACATGAAGTATTTAAAAATGAATTATGGGCTCTTTTTTTGACACAGTTGGTAGCCTCACAGCAAGAAGGTCACAGGTTCGAATCCCCTCTGCTGCCTTTCTGCGTGGAGTCAGCATGAGTTAGCATGATATCCCAATGGTTTTCTCCAGGTACTCCGGTTTTTTCCCACAGAACAAAATCATGCATGTTGGGCTGACTGAAGACTCTAAATTGTCCCTATAGGTGAGTCAGTGTGACTGTTGTTTGTCTCTGCGTGTCCCTGTGATGGACTGGTGACCCTATTAGACACTCATCTACACAGGTTATCAGCAAAAACATGATTTAGGTGTCACTCGCTCTTTAATGATATAATAAACCAGCTTTAACTGAGTTAAGGATGTCTCTGTGTTCCCTGCTTCTCACCTGGTGACTGCTGGAGTTTGACACCAGCTCCCTCTGACCCCGCTGAAGAATAAATGGTTAAAGATAATTAATGAATTAAATTAAACAATAAGGCTATGAATAGGAAAATCTGTATTTGAAGACAGAAAACTGAGACTAAATCAAAAAAATGGAAAATTTAAATCATAAAGAAGTAAAAAACAAATTCAAGCCCCATCATTCCTTAAATAATTTCACATCATGTTGTTTTATATTGATAAGTGATGGAGAGGTTATTTTTATCAAACACTGGTCAAATATTCATGTTTGATCTGTCGTCTCTCAGTATGTGTTGTGAATGACTCTCAGCTACAAATAGACCAACTTTTTTATTTTGTGTGTGATTGCTAATGTTGACTAGCCGTGGCAGCCATCTTTAACTTTGCTTCTTTAAAAACTGAATCAGCTGTAGATGAACATGCAGTTCCTGTCTGAGAGTTTCATTAAAACCCCTCCAGTGGTTCAGGAGATATTTAGCCACATTTGTTATCCCCTACTGACAGGGGTCAAAGGTTTTCAGTGAGTTGTGTAAAAATGGCTTTAGAAAACCTGTTTTTCTCTCTTGAAAACCAAGAGTGAAACCTCTTTTAGAGCCAAACACATTAGAACAAAGTCCAGTGGGCTGAAGACAAGAGGTCATGACCTGTGGATGACTGAACCCTGTTATTATGAGTCACCAGGTGAACGGGGAGATGATGATGAAACGTTGGCTACCTGGTGAGAGGTGAGGGAGGCTCGTCACCTGTCCATCAGAGAGAAGAGAACAGATCACACGTATGATCTTAATCCCAGGTCAAGATGTTCTTTCCTACAACAGAGTTCTGACAAGACTTTGTGCTTGTTCTGATCAACTCTGAGCACATATTTCTCTCACTATCAGAGTTCAGACAGACCTGCTGCTGCTGTTGTGCTATATATTGTCAACCTTATATAAAACAACAATCTGGTCCTTCCTGTCCTTCGTATTTCTGCCACAAATATGAAAGATATTCTTTCTTATTTAAGTAAAAGTCTCAGTATATAAACAGGATTAACAGTAGAATATGGGCCAGAATATTTGAGTTTTAATTTAGAATATTCTCTTTATGATTGAGTTTTTTCATAATTGATCACGTCTCAGCCTCAAACCCAGATTATTAGGTTTTTGATGTCACATTTGTCTTTAGTTTCCCTCTTTAAAGTAACAAAAGATGGAGCTGAACCTCCGCTGAGAGAGTTGAGTTCATATAAATGGATCTCACGTTTACAGGCAGGTTTAGACTGGAGTCAAGCGGAGCTCTGAAGACATTCTATTCAGATGAAACCATGAGGGGACTGAGGTATCGGGCTCTCGACCCAAACTGTTAGTCAGAATGAATAAAGTGTCAAAGGGACACGTCCTCCTTTATGCTCCAGTTCTGATGAATTCATTAGCAATGCTAAAGAGGAATTAGCATTCCCTGACCCTGGAGAAGCCCCGTCAGAGAGCCGGGGTCTGGGTTAGGATTCATGTGTTACCCACCTGTCTGAAGCTTCAGGCTGCAAAAAATATTAAACCCCTAAAAATAAATCAGCTCTTAAACCTTTGCAGGGTTAAAAGTTTGTTTTTGATGTTTTTTTATTGGAAAGCTCAAAACTACATTCAGTCTTATTTATTCAACATATTGAATAAATACTTTTAAAACGTATTGTGTGTGTCCAAACTCATCCAAAATGTGGATAAATATTCCTTTGTGCAAGGAAGTAATTTTTGTTTCAAAAATTCAAATCTTTGTCAAAGTTTTAGAATGTCTCACTAGGTTTACTAAAATAACGTAACATTCTACCTCATTTTAGTAAAAATATGTTGAAGTCATGAATGGATCCAAACTGCCTTCTGAGTTGCTCTTTTGAAAGTCCTGTTGTGTCTAGACCCTGAACCCTTTTGAATCCTGTTAAAACTCACCTCTGTGGTGAACCTGTCAGCACACCGCTGCATGCCTGGCCCAAGGTTAGTTCTGAGCCTGAAACATTCACTGCTGCAGAAACAAATTTTAAATGTAACAAAAGCACATGAGAATTCCAAATCAATGAGTTAGAATAGAGACTCAAGTTATGCAAAGATGTTATCAACTTTCAGTATTACACAAAATGCACAAAGATGCATAAACTAGCCTCCAAATAGGATGGTAAGCCATAACGATCCAGAAGCAGCTGGCTCTGTGTGCCACTCCCCAGAAGCAGCAGTGAGCGATGAGGAGAGAGAGATCTAATCTCTGCTTTAGAAACAAAACACGTCAGAGATGAACCGTGTTCTCAGAACCAATATAAATGTTTAAATTACGTAGCACCACCTTGAGCAGAGAAACATCTTGATGTGAAGCAGACCTTGTTAGATCCCAGAATACTGATAAATGAAAAGCTGTGATTCATTTGAGTTTTAATAATTGTCACAGAAGGTTTTATCGTCCAGCCTTGGCCTCAGAATCTTTACTATTCATCTTTTAAGAATGATTTTTTAAATCTCAGTTTAACATCAGACAGTTGAATAAGTGACTGGTGTTCTGTTGTTGATAGTTCTTTTGGGTTTGGTGGTGTCAGCCATGTTGTTCCACAGACATGCATCATAAGAGCGGACCTGCAGAACTACTGGTAAGTTCCACTGATGCCTCAGTGAGTTAGGTTTTGTTTTGGAACTGTTAGAGTCAGATCCAGTGATCCTGTCTTTTGGACTCCTGTACCTCCCTGTATGCTAGCTTAGATCACCCACAAGCTGTTCAGAACACAGCGGCTCATTTCTAACAGGAACTAAAACCATGAACACATAACTCCTGTCCTAGTTTCTCTCTGTTTAAAGGAAAATTTCGCTTTTTTAGACATTAAGTTTTATGTGTTCCTTCGCCCACCCAGTGCTCTGTAAACTTTGACCCATTTCACACACACACCCCTGCTCAGAGATTCTCAGGGGAGAAGTGATTCAGAAACGTAGTTCTGGCTAGTTTTGGGGGCGATGTATCTGCGCCGTTTAGTCTCACAAAAGGATTAGCCTCAAAGTCAAAGTTTACAGAGCACTGGGTGGGCGAAGGAACACATAAAACTTAATGTCTAAAAAAGCGAACTTTTCCTTTGAGGTCTAAACGGTCAGGCCCTGCTCTGTGATCTCATCTACATCCCAGAAAGGGCGACTGACTAACCAACTAGTTAAATCTAGATCTAAAGGTGATCAGCTTCTCTAGAGCCTCGATTCCACCGCCGGGTTTGGGACGGGGCGGGTCACCATCGGCCAGTGTGGACCGGTATGGGTCTGCAATTTCAGGCGAGTATTTCAGTCACAGTTTGGGCTCTCATGTTGGCAGGCAGGGTTAAACGTACCTTCATGCGTCATGTGCAATTTCATAAATAAGTTGTGAAACTATTCAGTATATTTGTGCTGCAACGAATGGTCTGCAGAGCTAAAGACAAAAAGAAATGTTTACCAACAGGCTCCACATGTGACTCGTGGTCTCTGAGTCCAGGCCTGACTGCTGCCTCGGTTTGCAGGTCTGTAGCTATAAATAACATCCAGCGCGTCGTAGCGCCTCCACACATTTCTCCTATTCCCACTCTGGCTGTTTCTGTCCTTAACCTTTTTTTAATTGGAATTTAATTTCTTCAGCGTGGCCCAACACCATTCCAACATCCACTCAAATCCTTCGGCTCCCATCTGCTGAGAAACTTCTTTAAAAATTTGCATTCTTTAGAGATCCATCCAGCTCGTCCTGAGTTTGGACTCTCACAACGATGGTGAGGAATGTGTGAGTTCTGAAGCTGAGCAAACCTTGCTGCTACTTGCTGGCATTTTCTCACATCCGTGTACAACTACTGAAAATACAAACAACGAAACTCAGAGGTTTGTTTTGTTTCTTGCAAGACGTATTTCTGTCCCCCAATCAGTGGACTGTGTTGTCGCTCGTCCCTAACCGAACCACTACACAAAGTTCTGGACCTACAACAGCAGCGGGCCAAAACTCCTGTGACTGGCGCGGTCCGGGTCGGCTGTGTGGACCGGTTTTACAATCAGGACAGAAAAATTAGCGTCCCATCCAAGTTTGGGCGGTGGAATCGAGGCTTATGTCTCTGGAACAGTTGACCTCTTTACATTTGGACCACTCAGTCTGTTGAATGAAGCTGAGAGTGAGACCCAGAGCTGATGTGTTTTAGTGGTTTTAGTTGTTCTCTAAAGACCTCCCATGATTTATCACAGGGGTGTCCAAAGGTTTTAGACAGGTGTTAACAATCATTTATTTCCATCAATCAACAAAAAACAGTGAATGAACAAAAGAGAAAGCTAAATCAGATCCATATCTGGTGTGACCACCCTCTGCCTTCAGAACAGCATCAGTTCTTCTACACTTGAACACAGCTGTTGAAGGAACTGGGCTGGTAGGTTGTTCCAGACATCTGGAGAACTAACCACAGATCTTCTGTGGATGGAGGCTTCCTCACATCCTTCTGTCTCCTCATGGAATCCCAGATCAGGGCTCTGTGGGGGCCAGACCATCACTTCCAGGACTTCTGGGTCTTCTTTATGCTGAAGATGGTTCTGAATGACTTTGACTGCATGTTTGGGGTCACTCACTTTGCATTTTGTAAATTGATAAAAATAAACAATCATGATGTATATTTATTAGCTCATTCCTTGTTTACAGCATTTTTTCACACCTTCCTAAAACTTTTGCCCAGTACTGTATGTTCAGATTTGTACTAATGGGATCCCTGATAGAAATACAGATACACTTCTTAAATGGAACATTTTAGTTCCAATCCTAATGTTTATTCAAGAAACTAGAAAACAATCAAATCTGGGAAATGTGAAGCTTTTCTTTTATGTCTCTCATCTGTAAAGATCTGCAGATCCTTTTATACAAAAAAAGGAAAACTAATTATTAACCAAAATACTAGAGTTCATATTTTTCTGGGCAGGCTAAAAGAATCCCTATTAAAGTGTTTGATTTAAAGAGGACGTGTTCTCATGTAGAACCTTCTTGTGACCACCCAGCTGCTCCATGAGAGTTCCTGATGATCAGACACATCTAAACATAAATCCTCTGCCCACATTCCTCCGCTGTAAATAGATCGCCTTCTTATCTAAAGCTCTGCAATCTTACAAGGCGACATTAGCATTAAAGACTTCAGGTTACCGTGGCAACGGAGTCAAATACACAGACCTGAAATGAGGAGGAGCAGAAGTTTAGCTTAGAGGCGTCACAACCTGAACCTTCTGGAGGCAGGTTGTCCCTGACCTCACTCTGTCTCATTAATTCCTGTCATCTTCAGCAGAGAGCGGCCTAATTACCATAAACCAAACAAATGCAACCCCAATAATCTTAAACAGTTACCAATAATTCCACTTTCACCGAATCATACTGTCACTCCCTCTCTAGTCACCATTAATATGGCACTTTTAAACGTCCGCTCTCTGCTGAACAAAACTTTTATTATTAATGATTTGATTTTAGACCATAACTTGGACGGCTTCTTTTTAACAGAGACCTGGCTGAGTGCAGATGCCCCTGTTGTTCTCACAGAGGCTTCCCCACCAAATTTTAACTTTACTTATTCAACAAGGAGCAGCAAAAGGGGAGGCGGTACTGCTTTCATACGACATCGACACTTACCGCCAAACCTGTTTCATTTGATCATTTTAGCACCTTTGAATATAATGCAGCTGTTTTTGGGATCCTCAGATTTTATGTGTTACAGTTTATAGACCTCCAAAAAATAGCACATCTTTTATAGAAGAATTTTCAGAGTTTTTATCAAACTTACATAACTCCTATGAACAGATCATTTTAGCTGGTGATTTTAACTTACATGTAGATAACCTTTTAGACCCTTTATCAACTGACTTTTTAAATATTCTTAATTATATGGATTTTAGCCAACATGTCACACAGCCAACTCACAACAGAGGGCACACCCTAGACTTGGTCATCACGTATGGCCTGTCCACC
>SSNS01000637.1:15303-54553 GCA_006937985.1 Aphyosemion australe
GTGTGTGTGTGTGTGTGTGTGTGTGTGTGTGTGTGATGGGATTGGGGGTGGGATGAGGGAGATATAAGGGATCATGGATGCTGATCTGTGGGGGAGGGGTGGGAATTTGACTATTGTGTGGTTGTTTTTAATTGTACAGTGCTTTGTGTTGCACTTAACACATGAAAAGCGCTATATAAATAAACTTTGATTTGATGATTTGATTTGATTTGATTCCGACCCCAGAGAGCTCCTGCTTTGTGTGTCTTCAGTTCCTTTATAGATGTTTCTACTTTTTACATTTCATTCTTATTTTTGTTCTTTTTGGTTGTTTTGAATTGTTTCCTGGTCTCTTTCTGGTCATTTATTATAGTTATCAATGTATTAAAGGTCTTTATCTGTTGTGTTTTTGTTCATTTTGTTTCTCTGTGTGACCATACGGTGTGTCTTTGTGGTCATTTTCACTTGTTCTATTAGTAATGTGTGTTTTTATCTTACAGTATTTATGTGTTTTAATATTGTGTTATAGGTCATTGATTGTTATGTTTGTTGTATACATTAGCTCATTGTGAACCCTTTTAGTTGTGTATTTTTCAATATTCCCCCATCTTTCAGTAATAGTTCCAGGTGTGAGTTTCCAGACCTTCACTCTGAAACGTCATCCCTCCGACCCATCGGACTCACAGTCAGGGATGTAAAAGGTCCGAGCATTGATCCAATCCTGGCTGTTTTCACCAGCTGTGGGAACAAAGGACTCCTCATTACGGACACAGAGACGGGAAGCTTGGTCCCTCCGCTGACAGAGCGGAGTGATCACTTCGTCTTGTAACAAACCCTACTGATGATTGGCAGCAGGGAGGAGACAGGCCTAATTTGATGAAGGTCAGCTCTGAAGGATCCATGTGAAAACAAACCGACAGGCACTTTTCTGCCAGCTAGCCTCCTGATGTGAGCAGGGAAATCATTTGTCTCTAACTGGTGAGTCAGAGACGAGAGGATCCAGCTTCTGCATTCTAATGTAACAATAAAACCAGAGCTGCTGTGCATGAGAGTAATGCTGATGTTGATATTTATTGCATGTTTCTGTAGCAACTTCCAGTTTCCAGCTGACAGCGGTGACCTTTGACCCCGTCTTCTCCGTATGCTGCTCATTAGTTTGTGTCGCTTGTCTGCTTGTTATGTGAGAGTCGGTTACCAACTTTTTTACCACCTGATCTGGATGCTGTTTGCTGACTCACCCTCTGAGATTTGACTCTGAAGGATGTTGTTATAAAATAAAAGCCATCTTTAAACTCAGAAACATAGTTAAAGCTGACATCTGCAGGGTCTGATGCTGCTGTTGAACTACCAGCTGAGCAGGATTTTAACAAATAAATAGGGGTATAAGGAATCTGTGTGCCATGTATATGTTATGCTATGTTTATTAAACAGGGATTCCACTAAAACTAGACCTGTCTGCATGCAGAGAGCAGATAGAGGTTTATTTTAGTGTCAGGTAAGCAAAGACAAACTGAAGTCTGGAGTTCCCCAGGGTTCTAGCCTCGAGTCTTTTCTATTTAACATCACTGACTCAGATTAGGCCAAATTAATTCAATTATAGCAGCACAGATGCTTGGTTAACTTGAACATCTCCATAACAGTTTGTTGTCTCAGCCATTACTATAGGATACACACCAAGAATAGAAATCCTTAGTCATGTGATTAAAAGTTAAATTAAGAAACTAAACTAGTCATAGAGCTGAAAATAATAAACTCACAGGAAGTCTAAAATTCACTTGATGTTTTTTTGCATGAAACATCATCTTTATTTATGTAAAATATATTTATAGTTCAGTCTTGCAGAACTGTTTCCTAAATAAAATCCAGAGTTTTCAGACTTCCCTTATTGAACCAGTTCAAAGTTCAGACTCAGACTGAATCTAATCCTGCTCATTATGTAAACATTCTCAACTAAACTCACAAATAACTAGTTTATTTATTTGTTTTCATAAATTAAGATTTAAATCTGATAAATGACATGATGACATCATGGTTTGTTATTTCATGTGGCATCTGAATTCTGCTTTCTCTTTATAGCTAATAAATAATATAATATTTTAATATTTAATAATAATTAATAACACCCTTCACAAAACTGAATTATGTTGAATGAAAAAGCTAAAGCAAAAACAGATGGAGAATATTTCATGCTTAAAGGAGGTAAAGCTGTTATCTTGTCAGATCATTTCCTTTGAATTCCTAATGACGCTGCATCCCCTCGAATCACTTCCTGTTTTGTCAGAAAGCAAAAAATCTTCTGAAACTCGGTCTGATGTGACTATGACAAGTTATAGATGGTGTTTTAATGACGTTGTGATTTTATCTGGAAAAACAAAAACTCATATTGTCTGCTGTCTTTATAAAACTGGTTTATAAAGTAGATAACAGGGAAGTGCATGATTATATAAAATATATATTGTGGGCAAGAACCGAGACAAAATGATAAATATTGATTGTTACCTATAAAAGAGGGAAGATAGTTTATTGTTTTGACCTGAGGGTCAAACCGGGATCAGGTTGAAGCTTCAGACATAAAAAGGTTTTCTGACTGAATCAAGAATGAGACTCAAAGCTGTTATAATGATGAGAAGTGAGTTGATCTGGCTGGATAGAGTCAAACACATAAAACGTCTGAGGACGATAATGAGATCTCAGAGGAAAAACGGGGATTTTATTGTGTCTGAACTAAATCACAAAGTAAAATCAGCCAAACAGCAGATCAGGTTTTTATTCCCTCCCCAGGATGATTCAGTATTTATTCATGATTCATTATTTCAGCCGGTATAAACTGGAAGACTTGAAGACCAGATTTAATATTAACACAAACACATTTTTTATTATGATACCAATCTGCCCGTCTGGCTCTGGTTCTGCCTTCGGTTCCAGCTTGATGAAAACAGTCTGTGATTGGTTTGAGTTCATTTTAGTATTTTGGAAAGCAGGAACCCAATAAAACTGGACCTGGAGCTTGGAGACACTAATGCAGCCGGTGGAGTCAGGATTTTCTCTTCAGCTTAAAAACAAAAACACAAAATGGTTTTCAAACAAGAACCTGTGTGGAGACGAGAAGTCCAACTATCACTATGATCTATTAAACCACACAATAAATAAATGAGACAGCTGGGTCAGAGGAGTAAATTATCCATATGTCATGAAGTGGTGTGTTGTGCAGGACCCAATAACTTATTGGTCTGGAGCAGGAACAGAAACAGGAGGAGCAAACACAAGGAACCAATAAGGAGCTATGAACAGGACTGAGTCTAAACACTGCTGAGGAGGTGAGTGAAGACAAAGGGAGCAGGTGCAATGATTACTGATTACAATGATGAACAGGTGTGTGTAATAATCTGAGGCCCGGACGGCAACACATAAACACAAGAGGACTGAACCAGATAAATAATAAGATACAGAAACATAACAAGAAAACACTAAAACTAAATACTGAAGGAATATTCTAAACAGGGAAAATCTAAATAAGGATGACTAAGGACAAAAGTCTGAACTATGGGCAACAGAACACAAGAGTAAATATAACTAACTGAACTAGGAGGCTGCGGGAATAAACTAAACCATGAACAGGGAATGACTAAGAATAATACATGAATCAAATAAGAAATAAAAGGGAAAAATGATGAAGGACTGGGGCAGAGGAGTGGCTAAAGGTGACTGATGCTGGGGATGAATGTGAGAACTAAATGAATGAATCTAAAGGACAGGAAACACAAGGAAACCTGGGAGGAGGGAGAATACATGGAATGGACTGGGGAGACAGGGACAGAACACAGGACATGACATGGTCTTGTAACCGAAAGGTTGTGGGACAGAGTCCCTCTCAGTCTGTCACAGTCGTTGTGTCCTTGGGCAAGACACTTCACCCTGCTTGCCTGCTAGTGGTGTTCAGATGGAGCAGTGGCACCAGTGTACGACAGCCTTGCTTCAGTCAGTGTGCCCCAGGGCAGCTGTGGCTACAATGTAGCTCATCACCACCAGCGTGTGTGTGTGTGTGTGTGTGTGTGTGTGTGTGTGTGTGTGTGTGTGTGTGTGTGTGTGTGTGTGACTGTGTTGTGAAGCACCTTTGGGGGTTGTAGAACCATAGAAGGCTACAAATACAGGACATTTACCATAAATAAATACATGGTAATAAGTGTAGAAACCTTTAACAGAAAACTGAATTTTCAGCAGCAACAACCAGTTTTAGTTTAGAAGAACAATCCCCGCTAGGTGGGGCTTTGATTTTAGAAGTGAAACTAGTTCCGCTTCCTTCCTGCCGACTGAGACACATTTACAGTTTTAGCTGTCAGCTCTGACCTCGTTCTGGGATTCTGAGGCTCCTGTTGGCCCTAATTTTCATTTATTAGATGTTTTTGTTCTCTTTGACACAAGATCTGGAATCAAACCATCCAGTAACTCTTCTGTTTCACCTCAAAAATCAGTGTTCATAAAAGATTAAAGCTTGAACGTTTGATGTCTCTACTTTAGAGGAAGTTGCAGCTTTCAAACAGGTCTTGATGTTGCGACTCTTTTTTAAAGCAGTTTTTAGAATTTAGTTAATTATTTTCATTATTGAAATACCTTTTGCCGTTTAGATTTAACTACCCACCTTATGTCTATGAAGTCATTCTGATCCTAATTAACTAGAGGAAATAAAAAATTATTAAAAATCCCTTCAACAGAAACTTCTGCTCCTTTGCCAGTGTGGATAAACATGTGGTGTTGCTGCAGGACATTTAGTTTTAAAAAAAAAAGTTTTGGGGTATCAACATGTTGTATTTTAAGCATTTAAAGTAATTAAAGAACATATGTGTGTGCACCCTGAACCTCATATAAGAAATAAAATACAGTAGAAGTCCACACGTTTCCTGCCCTTCTCTTACAGCAGCAGTGGTGCACATGCGTTGTTGTGTCAGTTACAGCTCTAGATCATGTCTGTGTGAGTGCACGTCACCAGGAGGACGGTGAACAACATGCAGAGCCTCAGAATGGCAGCACTGGCCCTTTTTTCAGTCTGACTCTCAGTTTCCTGTGCAGCTGTCAGTCACTCTGCAGAACAACATGGCTATAAGCAGAAAAGACAGCTTCCTCTGGGGGAAAGGTATGCAGCCTTTTACTTTTAACGTTAAACAGCTTTTATACAATAAAAAATCTTTATTTTAAGGTGTTTTAAAGACTTTTTTGTGTTTAATCTGACTGGTTTTGTTTGGAGGTCAAACTGGTGCTTGTTTTCTGTAGAAAACTAACAAACGTTCATCTCAGCTCTGTTTTACAGTTTATGGTACTCATCGTTGTTTTTCTACATTTGAAGACCTGTGATACACAAATATGTGTTTAGTTGACATTAAAACTTTACTCTTTAGCTGTAGCTTGTCTCCCAGGTGAATATGAAATGTGGTTTTAATGGCTGAGAGAGGTCCAGAGCTGTTTTGAGTTAAAACAGGAAGGTCAGGTTCATCCTTGTTCACTGGTCACTTCTCCAAACCGTGAGGGACGAAGCTGTGATAGTCCCTGATAAGATGTGTGGCTGTCTGGCGACTGTGCAGACACGTCTCAGAGCTTTCTGCACTGATCTAACAGCCCCACATTCTCCCTGTTGCCCCACAGCCATGTCCAAACTGCCCCGGCCTGAGAGGACACAGGAAGACAACCTAAAGATTCACCGACTGGAGCAACTGGATGGCATTCAGGTACTGTGATGACTCTTTTCTCCCCCCACCAAGGTCTTTAATTAAAATGCCTCGTTATTCTGCTCAAACCCACGGCTGTGAGCACACAAAAACTCTATTCAACAACTTTTGACTGAAATACAAAAGCTCTGAAGGTTATCTTGTTAAAGCAGTGGACAGATTGGCCCTGAGTCACTGCATCTGCGACTGCTGGTGATGTCAAACCAAACCTTTGTCCTTGTCTGACATCATCTCATCACTCCCTCTCTCAGAAGCTGGAGATCAACCCTGCCATCCCTGACATCCACAACCCCAAGCTGAAGCAGCATAAGTGAGTACGAACATCTCTGAGTCTGCACAGCCTTCCTCCCCCACAATGCTTAGCTCAGTTTGACTAACCCAGAATCAAAGATGGCTGACGTTAGCTAACATGGAGTTTGTCTCTGATTGGAGTCAGAGCATTGGTATTAAAACATCTTTAGTTTGTTTGGTTGGTAACACTTTACAATAAGGTACGCAAAATAGTGCTTAGTTACTAGGGAACTACGTAGGGGTTAATGCGTAATGAAGCAGGGACTAATGGGTAGTTAACCAGTAGTTACTGGTAAAAACGCTCATCAGTCTTATTCAGGGACTAATGGGTAGTTAACCAGTAATTAAGGGTAAAAATGCTCATCAGTCTTATTCAGGGACTAGTGGGTAGTTAACCAGTAATTAATGGTAAAAATGCTCATCAGTCTTATTCAGGGACTAGTGGGTAGTTATTTATGAAAGCAACAAGGAATGAATCCCAGATGATTGTAGTGCCTGTAGATAATTTGCAACGTCACTGATTTAACATCCCTGTATCATCTTGATTTCAATTGTCTGTCACTTCGTCGTCCCTTGTTGGCATCCGTCCATCTCCAGAGAGGATGGAAAGTGAAGCCTCCTTCCAAGTACCTGAGGAACTAATCAGTAACTACTAGGTACTTAACCATTACCTACTGCTTATGTGTACCCTAAAGTAAAGTAATGCCTCTTTCCAATTACCTACTATGTGTACCCTAAAGTACAAAACAGAGTCTACACATTCATCTGGGATTCATTCCTTATTGCTTTCATAAATAACTACCCATAGTCGCTGAATAAGACTGATGAGCGTTTTACCAGTAACTACTGGTTAACTACCCAATAGTCTCTGCTTCATTACCCCTAAGTCGTTCCCTAGTAACGAAGCACAATAAAAGTGATGAGAGTTTGCAGCAGTAACTACTGGTTAACTACCTATTAGTCCCTGCTTCATTACGCATTAACCCCTACGTAGTTCCCTAGTAACTAAGCACTATTTTGCGTACCTTATTGTAAAGTGTTACCTCACTTCTTTGTGGAGTGAACATGGAGTCTGTTGATATTCTGACCTCAATTAAATTGTAGTATATTGTCTCTTGTGTGGCCTTTATCTGAGCCAACCTGAATTATTATTGACTGATTAATCCTTGAGTCTCACCAAGGCTTCTGGAGGGTCAGCAAGAAAATTCCAACCAATCAGGTCCCACTGTGGTCTGACAGCCAATCAGCTCATGGTATAATCATGAGTATTGCACATTTTAATCTAAGAGTTTTATTTCCATGTGTATTTATTCTGAAACTGTAATCCTTAGAAACAGAGACAAACTCCACAAACCCCACCGCTCATTACCTCAGACCTCTGTTAGTTAACATTAAAAGTGAAGGTTTAAACATTATGAAGATATTTCACTATAATTTGTGTGAGAACAAAATGAAAAACTTAGATGTCCAGATGCTGTTCAAAAACTCTGTTTATCTGCAGAGCAGCTCAAAACAAGAGGCTGCTCTCAAAATAAAAGCTGGTTTCAAAGTAAAAGCAGCATATCTGGATTTCCAACTTAGTTTATTCTGATTTTGCCTCCAAGAAATCTGAATTGGTTTGTGGTTATTTGGGCTTGTCATCACTTTTTCCACCTCTAAAACTATTTGGGTTACTTCACCTCCATAACCATGATGATCACCTCTGAGCCTTTCGTCATGTTTGTGGCTCAGCTTGTTTCAGACCCAGAAGGGTTGTTTTTCTAGCATTGAGTGACGTGAACGGTTGATTCAAACACCACCTAAATGAAATTAAAATATTTTTAAGCCTGCTTCTGAACCATGTTATTGCTTTAAATTCTTCAAAAGCTTTTCTGATAAATGTGTCCCTGTGGTTCATTTATTCAAACAGCCTCAGCTCAGAGTTTAGTTTTATTGTTTTAACTCCTCTCTGGTGTCTCCTGAGCCCAGCCGCTGTGTTTTTAAAGACATTCTGGTGATAGACCTCACCCTAATAGATTCTTAGTGACAAAAACTGACCCAGTTCAGCCTGAGATGCTCAGCCTTGTTTTGTGGTTCCTCTTCTTTTGTCGCTGCATTCAGAAAGCGATAATACTCTGCTGCTACATTTAGCCGCAACTACTGCATTACTGGCAGTCGACCACAGTTTCTCATTTCTGTAAAGAAACCATCATCATCATCATCATCATCATCATCATCATCATCAGCTTTATTTGTAAAGCACTTTTAACAATCCAAGGGATACCCAAAGTGCTGAACACTACACATTAGAAACATTCACCAAAAAAAAAAAAAACATTTCAAACTACAGAACACACTTTTAGATTGCTGAGAAAAATACTCCATAACCATCTGAATATAATGATTTAAACAAACCCAACAAGTTCTGTTATTGTTGATGGTTCTTGGTCTGAATGAACCAAACCTGCAGAACTCATCATGCTGACAACTGACAATAATATAGAATCAGAATCAGATCATTTTCCTTATTCAAAACTAAAATCATACCTCTGACACCATTTTCAGGTGTTGATTTTCACCTTGATGCTGTTTCTAACTGGTTTAATAGTTTTATTTCTATGCTGCTGGATGATTTTGTGTTCATGTTTGTTGTTGCAGTAAAAGTGTGGTGAGAAAAAGGAAGTTCATACGTGGAAAAAAGAAATTTAACATGGACCCCAAAGTGGTAAGTAAACAGTGAACTTATGAACAGAACTTGTGTTGGATCCCGTCTGATTTCATAAAAAACACAAAACAGAACCTGTGTTTTATTTGAGGCATGCTGTAGTATCAGATCCCTGAAAAGGTATTAATAACAATCTGATGACACTTTAGACCTTTGCCTTCCAAAAAAAAAAAGTATTTTCATAAGGTTTTAATGAAAAGGCAGCAGAACTCCACGGGGCAGATGCAGATTTGGGTGAGATGCTCAGCAGAGCTTCCACAGACTCAAAGAGCATGAGCGATAACATGAAATACCACATCCTGTTCGCTAAAGTAGAGCAGAGGCGTCTCTTCGCCACAGCAGCCTCTGCCTCCTTCTTCCTCTCTCGGTTCAGACTCCCGCAGCAGGAACCGAGTCCTCTGCACGCCAGCACCTGTTTAACAGCTCTTTTAGTAAAGCTGATTATCAGGAGTTCACCTTCAGGTTTGAGGGTCAAGTTTTTGTTCTGAGATGAAACGAGAGCAGAGTTTCACCCCTCCTCCGTTCTCCTGCTGCTGAGTGATCACTCTAAAAGTAAAACCTTGGTGGGTTATGAGTTAGCAGCACTGATGTGAATTCAAACACACAATCAGATTAAAACATGTATGAATGCTGATTTAAAGATAACTTTCCTGTGAAACTCACACGAGCTTCTCTCCCGCTGCTGCAGGGAATCCACTACCTGGTGGAAAACGAGTTCCTTGACTGGAGAGCGAAGCCGGTGGCGGAGTTCCTGTACAAGGAGGAGGGATTAAACAAGACCGCCATCGGAAACTTCTTAGGAGAAAGGTTTGTGGCAAAAACAGAGGCAAGAAAAGATTCAGAGAAAAGACAACACGAGTCAGAAACGGCAAAAAGATAGAGCTTTAGATCGGGATTTTTTGGATTCATGTGTGATTTTTACCTTTAAATGTTAACTTGAAATAACTCACAAGAGTTGATTATTTACCTACAGAGTTGATTAAACACACTCATCTGCAAAAATGTTGTATTTTAAATCAAAACGTGAGTATACATCTTTAAAAATGTAATAAATTCATCCTAAAATAACACATTAAAAATAACATGAATACAAAATAAAATTCATCAGGAAATATTATGTTAGTCTTCATATTTGCATAAATATTCCAATTATAAACCACTGGGTAACTTTTCTGACTGTATTCTGGAGGTGTGGCTTAGAGAAGGAGTCTGAAGAAAGGGGGCGTGGCCATTTGATTTGTGTGTTTCTAAAAAGTAGCTGGAAAACATCTCTGCACCATCAATTAAACATCAGACAAAAAAATGCCAGATTATTGTTAAATTAGATTTATCACTGGGAGTTATTCCTCCCAGAGAGTTAAAATCATAATGAATTCCCTAAGCTCCGCCCCTTTTGTTACCTGTGCATGCAGTTCCACCTCCTTCAAAGCCATCCTGCTCTGTCATATCTCTCTCTCTCTCTCTCTCTCTCTCTCTCTCTCTCTCTCTCTCTCTCTCTCTCTCTCTCTCTCTCTCTCTCTGTGTGTGTGTGTGTGTGTGTGTGTATTCTGTCAGCTCCTCAGCCTTTACTGACCCCTGCTCCTACACATCTCACAGGGAGGAAATGCACCTAGAAGTCCTGAAAGCCTTCGTGGTTCTGCATGAGTTCTCAGACCTGAACCTGGTCCAGGCACTGAGGTCTGTAGGACAGCTCTACCTTTATTCCTGGTTTTTTTTTGAGTGCTTGTTTCATGTACCTCTCTGCTGCTCCAGGCAGTTTCTGTGGAGCTTTCGCCTCCCAGGAGAAGCTCAGAAGATTGACAGGATGATGGAGGCTTTTGCAGCTCGGTATTGTGACTGTAACCCGGGTGTCTTCCAGTCTACAGGTAAGAGACAAGCAGTCCTATTAAAACCATGTCCACGTCTTTGATTCTGACATCTCTACTGGAGACATTAAAGCTCCAGAAACCGGGGTGAAGGATTCTCAGTCTAATTGCTCTGCAGCGTTTACCTGAAGTCATTATTTTTAATGGCTGCAGAGAGGAAACTAACTCTGGGCTTCTGTTACAGACACCTGCTACATTCTGTCTTTTGCCATCATCATGCTCAACACAAGTCTCCACAACCCCAACGTGAAGGACAAGCCCAGCCTGCAGCGCTTCATCTCCATGAACAGAGGCATCAACAATGGAGACGACCTTCCCCCTGAGCTGCTCACGGTCAGCTGACTGGATTATAATCCCTAAAGTTAGAAACATTAGAGAATATCTGGGTTAGTGATGTAGTCAATGACCTGTTTAAGTTTTAGATTAGAACATAAATAAAATATGTGTAACATTAAACTAAAGATCTTCTATGTTCAGATTCTTCTGGGATTCACTAAAGCCTAAAATATAAAATACTAACGTGTGTAGTAAATCATATTATTTATGTCAAAACCTGTCTGAAAAAGTGTGATCTGTGATTTAATAGTAGAACGTATTTCTATGTGAGCTACCAGAACTTATTATTGATCTAACATCGGTTACATTTGACTTCCAGAAAGTTTGAGCATTTCCATAAATGATCATTTAGAGATAAAAAAAATTATCAAAGCATAAAAAATGTCACAAAATGTGACAAATATGCAACTTCAAGACAGATACTTTCGCCAAATTCTGAGGCAATTTTGCATTTGCTTAATATAAGATAAGGTGAAATGAGATAAGATGAGATGCTTTTGTCACAGCAGAAAAAGGACCGTACAAAGGTAAGAGCCGTGAGTTTAAGGGTCTTTAACTAAAAGGTTTGTTTTATTTTCAGAAGCTGTACGCGAGCATCCGCAACGAGCCCTTTAAAATCCCCGAGGATGATGGGAACGACCTCACACTGACGTTTTTTAACCCAGATCGAGAGGGATGGCTCCTAAAAATGGGTGAGAGGATGATGTCAGGACTAAACTCAGAAGTCACACAGTGGATTAGAGTCTCAGCATCTCTTTCAGCCTGTGCTAAAGCTCTCCTCCTTCCTGCAGGTGGTCGAGTTAAAACATGGAAGAGGAGGTGGTTCATTCTGACTGACAGCTGCTTGTACTACTTTAAATACACCACAGTGAGTTTCATTTCCTCAACAGGATGGTCAGACATCATTTGTCCATCTTTGACGTCTGTTTCACCCTGCAGGACAAAGACCCAATCGGGATCATTCCTCTGGAGAACCTCTGTGTCCAACAGCTGCAGGACTCCAGCAAACCGGTATGGTTCCACTCTCTTTCACACTCCTAACGTCTGCTGCTACAGACTCCAGTGACTCACACAATAGCTGCTAAATTCCTACCACAAGTTCTGAAAACAATGAGTCATCCGTCTGTCGGAGCCAAGCAGAAAGCATCTGCCCTCTGTAACGTGCTGCTGCTCATGTGTTTGGACAGTTCTGTTTGGAGTTATACCACCCCAAAGGGCAGAACGTCAAGGCCTGCAAGACGGAGAACAAAGGCCGAGTGGTGCAGGGCAAACACCAGTCCTACAAGCTCAGAGCATCCAGCACTGAAGAACGGGACAACTGGATCGAATCGATCAGGTGAGAACCACTAAACTTTAATCTGGAACAGGCCCAAAAAGATCAGGGAGCTCATTAGAACGCTAAAACCTGACCACACTAGGAGAACCAAACTGAGGTTTGATTGGGCAAAAGAAAAGAGGTTGAAAAAATACATTTTCACTGACCCACGTGTCCAAGTATCCTTGGGCAACCATGAAAGCCGTACTGTCAGCCCATTGCTCCTCAGGGATCAAATTCATAGGAATCATTTCCCCAAGAGAAATCAAAACAATCTCAATTTTTATAATTTTTTATGTTAAATCATCAGAAACAATGTGATAAAGCTAATGTTTTTCTAATTAGTAACTAGGCTGCCCCATGGGTGAAGTTAGTTAGGCTAAAGGGCAGGCTGGTATTACAGCATGGTGGTACTCACAGAGACGAGTGTGTTCTGAGGTTTGAGAACCTCAGTCTCAGATGGTGAGATTGTGAAGTGTTAAACATGGATGCTGGATCATTTTGCAGGAGAACCCAGACAGGAATACAGATAAATGTTCCATAAGTAAACAGACTCACTTAGACACGGCATCTCTTCACTCTGCCTTTTGTTTTTTACATTTGTCTGAATTTTTTTTGTCAGCTAAATACGTAAAACTGTGATATTTAGATTTCCACATTTAGATAAAACTTCATACATTTAGATTTGCTTCTAAGGGAATTAATGTTTCCACCTCTTTAAATCAAACATGAAGTAAAATGTTTTCTGGCTGATAAGATTAGAGTTGATGTGCCGTTTTTTCTAGAAGCCAAACCATTGGAAGAGTTTGGTTTGTGGGTAAAAATCAGAGGTTTGTTGCTATTGGACAGTAAAGAAAGTTTCATCATACCTGACCCAAACTAATGAAACTTTAATACAACTAATGAAGTATTGTTTGTGAGAAAGTGCTTTACAGGTGAGAACCAGGTGAGTTCTGGTGGGTTTCCTCTCCAAACAGAAACCGATCAGTCAGGCAGGATTTAGAGCTGAAGGTCTGAATGTTGGTTTTGTTTTCAGGTCGAGTATCACCAAGGATCCGTTTCATGACTTGGTCTCGATACGCAAGAGGAAGGTCACCGGCAACACTTCTTGTCAGGACTGAAGCTTCACACGGCACCAAATCCTGGACCTGGTTTTATGAATAATCATGAGCCCCAATGACTGAAAAGTAGAAATAATCATCATCACCATCTTCATCCTCATCATCATCACGGTATTACAGAGACTGACACTTTTAGGATCAAAGGGGGACAATGAACAAAGATGAGGCTTGTAAAGTAAAAACATCACTTTACTTCAACCATCTTCACACACTACTGCTCCTTATCCAGGAATGAAGGGTTCCTGGTGATGAACGCGTTCTGCAGGAGGAGAGGAAGGACACAGCCTGCTGGCTTTAGGAGCTAAATGTGAGGTGTCTGATGTCAGAGTCCAGTACTTCTAAAATAATCACAAATACCACAAAATAAAAAAATGACTCCAGTCAGATGTGAAATGAACAGAACATGCAAAATGTCTGCAAACAGACAAAAAACAAATAAACAGGAAACAGAAATAAAAAATACCAAAAAGAAAAGGACTGAACAGAGACTAAAACAAATGAAATACACACAAATAAATAGAAACTATCAGAGACAGAAGCATGAATGCACATTAACCTCAAACACCACAACTGAAAATAAAAAGGAATGAAAAGTGAAATAAAATCACCCAAAAAAGCTTCTAACATACTGAAATGATCCCAGATCACGTTTTATTTGGCTCGGTGTGAGAAAATAAAAACTCTGGCTGGTTTTAATTTACCATGAACATGTAGCATTTAGTTGTTTCATTTTCTTATGTAAATTTTATAGAATGTTTCATTTTGATGAATTAATGTAAAAAGATTTTAAAGCTCAAAATGTTTTTTTAATATCTTTATTTTTGTAACTTATGGATTTTTGTACAGTTTGTTTTGTTTGTCTGTAGTTTGTATAAAAGTGTAATTTATGAGGATAATGATCAAACTATCAATAAACGGTTCTTAAGCTGCAGGGTTTGTTTTGTCCACTAGGTGGCAGAAGATCTCCACTTTGAGGAAACTGGGAGCTCATTTTCACATGAACACTTGTAATGTGACCATTTTTTCAAAATGTTCCTGGAATTATAATCTGCAGTTAGAAGTTACTGATAAAATCTTTGCTATCTCAGTTTTATATCTGCTCAAGCAGGAACTTGTGAGCTTCTTCTGATCAGTTCCTGCTCTGATAGTGAGTCGTGGCTTCCCGAGAACATAAAATACATTAATCTGTCTTTTTATTTCAGATTCATCTGAAAATAATCTGTTTTCCTTTTGCTGCACCTCTCAAATAACCAGCTATATTCCATGAGCCCCTTCCTGTTTTAAACCCTCAGGTTTTCTTTTGTAACAGATTGATCACAAAGCGCTCTGCAGGCTGACAGATCTGATGCTTAGATCTGTTTTTACACACAACTTCCTGTAACTTGCAGCTCATAAAACTCAGAAGTCACCACAGAAGTCACGTGACTCAGCTTATTGCAACAGTCTCTAAAACTGTACTCAGCCAGTGACACACAGCGATGAACAGGAAGCGTTTTTATTTAAAATCCTGAAAAGGTTCCTGGTCTCTGATATTTAGGTTTTCCCAGCTGAACGTGTTAGATGATCTGATTGAAACTTGACCAAAACATACTTATGACCAAACTAGAGCAGATCGTTTCTAATCTTTATAGTTTAATGTCCTAAAAACAGAAAAGAAAAAAGTTCTGGTGGTTCTGAAGGAGTTCTGATCTTTGGGTTTACAGACATTTGAATCTGTTCAGCTCTCTGAAGGTTCTGTCAGGTTCTGATCTGGAATCTGGATCACTGCAGCATTTTCAGATCTGTTGCAGATTTGCTGCTGAGTTCTGGATCATAGTTCTGTTTCATGACCCATTCAGCTCAGCGGCCAGCCAGATGGTCCCACTTTAGACTCTAGAATACTTTGGTGTGATGAGGTGGACTCATAAAGTCCTGTAGCCCAAACCATCAGCCCTCCACCACCGTGCCGATAGCTGGGATCAGCTGTTTATGATATTCTGTTGGTTTTATCTCCACTTTGGTCTCATTCGTCTGAAACAAACAAGTCTGAGATGTCACATAAGAAAAAACGGCTTTGGCCACATGAGAGAAGGGAAACGTTCTAAATGTTCAGACTCATCCAGGTGGTTCTAGTTGGGTTAGAAACAGGAAAACTGGACTATCTTCTCATCCAAAGAGCTTTTGTCAATTCAAACTGGAACACACTGGAGTAAAAGGCTCTCAGAGTGTAACAAGATCCAGATCAATGTGAACTAGTTCACACATCACTCCCTGGATCCTCCCTGCTGCTCTTTCTGGTCTAGAGGTGTTCTGCTGATATTCCTGAAGGTGTGGATTGCTGTGAAACTGACTGGGGATCAGATTCAGGGCTGAGATGAAACCTCAAACCTTGTTTTCTTTTCTCTCTATCTTTTAAATCTTTTTGTTTATTCTTCTATGTCAGCGAGTATCAGTCATGTGTCCTCAGAAAAATCAGAGAAATTATTTATGAAATCATTCTTAGTCAGGATTAAGTCACAAAGTGGTGATTTCATCCTTTCTTTATCTAAAATTTATAATAACTTTGTTTTGTTTTATTTAAAAAAAAACTCAAACTATCATTCAGAATGTGTGTTTTTAAAGAGGCACCCAGAAGACTTTGAAAAATCTTTGAAATAAAAGTTCTATGCAGGCAGATTTAAATAAACAAAACCATTTTCCTTTTATTCTTCAGACTGATGCAAACAGACAAACCAAATAAATGTGATTCTACAGAAATGGAGTTTAGATTCAGTGTAAGAATCCCATTAACGTGTTTTAAATCCACAAGAAAAACACTCATGAGGATGTAGACCTTATTCCAGGCCTGCCAGATCACTTTTGTCACATGATCACAGAAACAAAATCAAACATGCAGAGAAATAAAAAAGATCAGAAACAAAAACGTCTCATGAACCAGCGTTCCTGCAACAAGTTCTTAAAAGTCTCTCACGTATTTTCTTCTGATTTCTTTCATCTGAGTTTTAATCCCAAAATATTAAAGTCATTTCTTCAGTTTCTGTTCCATCAGATAAGTGTGTGTGTGTGTGTGTGTGTGTGTACACACACATTCTCATCCATTATTCACAGCCTATTAAACACACTCAGCGCTCCCTGTAAGGCGACACTCAGGGACACAACTGATCACTTTTCCTGTTCCCATAGCAACCCGACTAAAAGGTGTGTGATGCAACACACCTGTCTGCTGCTTAGGTTCATAACACAAGGTAGAAAAACAGTCAACAGTCAAATAATTTAGTACAAAACCTAGAAAATGAAAACATTGGCAGTGAAATCTCAGCCGTCAGAACGTTTTGGCTACAAGGTTTAGATCCAAATGCAGCTTTATCACAAAAACACACGGCTGCTCAAGGTCAGCTGATCACAGCCAGCTGACTCATTAATGACATCACCTGGTTACAATCAGCTGATTCATTGATGTCACATCACCTGGTTACAATCAGCTGATTCATTGATGACATCACCTGGTTACAATCAGCTGATTCATTAATGACATCACCTGATTACAATCAGCTGATTGAGTAAACATGAGAGATCGTGTGTGTGGTAATCTCAGGACTGGATGCAGTTCTTCTTCGATTGACGCCGGCGGCTTCTTAATCCTCCTGAAACAAAATAAAGAAAAACGTGAAAACTAAAGCTTCCTTTGTTTTTATTTAAACCCAGAAAGATCTACTAACCTAGTTGTCTAGTTTAAACCATTAAAAAGCACAACTAAACAGAAATACAACATGCAGAAGTAAAAGCTGAAAGGAGCTGCATGCCCCCTAGTGGCTGGCTGCAGAAAAAGAATCTGTGATGAGGGTGAACGCCAACCTGCCTGACTGCAGCTTTAGAGTTTAGCTAACTAACATTCATGTTTCTGATGACATCCTTTATGATGTGTGGTAAACAGTCTTCCTCTAAGCTGCATCAGGATAAAATAATGGCTCCAAAAGATACAAATATCTATCGATCAGACACCTAATGACCTCCTCCACTTCAAACTTAAGAGTCTATTTGGCTTTAACTGTTAGAAAATAGAGAACAAACTCAGGATGAAGCATCACAGCATTTGAAAACTACTATTTTTAATGTTTGTTTTTTTGTTTTAATTTGATCAATGTTTTCATTTTAGAAAGAGAAAAATAAGGGATTTACAGCAGAAAATGTCCTCGTTCCTGTTATATTCTGACCATAAAACAAAGACTCCTGTGCACTCTGATTTTATCTGTGAAAGCTAGCATACAAATACTTACCTTCAGTCATCCTTGACCATCATGTGATGTTACATGTGGAGATCATTTTAATTGTAAATGTATTCCCTTTTTCAGTTTTAAGTTTTAAACTGATCCTGAGTTTTATTGGAAATCTCCAAGTATGTATTTATTGTTTTGTCTTTCATTTATAACATTCAGTTATTTTCTTGTTTAATTTTTTTAATAATTTAATTTTTATTTAACTTGTACACATAATTTGTGTTTTTGTGAAAATCTCATTTTTAAAGGAGAAACTGAAATTGACATGATAAATGAAAAGATTGTCACCTTTTATGCAGAAACCCCAAACATCTATTGGTGTTTTATACATAAGTATTTAGTCAGGTTAGTCTGTAGTACTATAATAGAAGTTATAACTCAGTGACAGACTAATATCACAAGGGATTTGGACCACGTACCGTCCTCGTCTCCAAGGTTGATCGTCTGCAGAGAGACGCTTTTCTGAAGGAGCTTTGACGGCTTCCTGGGTTTGGATTTCAGCGGTCCTGGTCTCTCAAACGGGTCCTCCAGTTCAGTTCCTGTGATGCCATTGGTCTCTGGCATTTTACAGGTGGGGGTGGGGCTCTGAGGAGTGGCTACGCCCTCCTCGATAGTTTCTGTGTACTGGTTGGCTCCTCTGCCTTTCAGGAAGTGCTTGAAGGAGCTGCGTTGTCTCTTTAAGCCACCTGACTGGTTCTTCTTCTGGTCTCCTCTTGCCTCCTCATCCTCCTGCTCTGCAGAAGAAACTGGACTTGGAGGGGAGACCCGCTCCACCTTCTCCTTGTTTGCATGAAGAAAGCTGTTCTGGAGCCCATTTCTCTCATTCAGCCCATTCAGCAGTGAGTCCTTCTGAGTTGAGAGGTCCTGTAAGGAGCCCGTCAGGCCCAAACTATTCCCAAAGACCAAAGAATACTTTGGATTGTGGTACTTGTGTGCAGGTACCTTCAGGTCCATTTGTTTGGAATCCCCAACTGAAACCTGGAAGCGAGACGTGGAGACGGGCAAAGGCCGGATGTGCTCCACCTTTGGCTTCAGAACTGGAGTAGGAAGAGGCGGCTTGGTGATGCTGAACTCCCGGTAGAGGTCGACCTGATCCGACACAGCGTACAACTCCCTGAAGTCGCTGTCAAAGAAGTCCACGATCTGCCCGGACATCACCGTGATCGTGTTTCGGTCCAGACGAGAGGAACTCCAAGTGAAGCTGCAAGAAAGAACAGCAGTTTCAATCAAATCTGCTGCTCAAAGTGTCCACCCAAATTACGATTACACTGGTGTAAAAATGTCTGAACAGGATTATTCATTGAGCTAGTGCACATTATCCAGAGTTCACATTTTTAAACGACGGCAGACACCGATTTGGACCGAATACAGAAAATAAAGCAGGAGTATTCTCTGGTATCATGTGTTTTGCCCTCATTCTGTCACCCTAACCTGCTCTAACGTTTTAAATCCAGACGAAACTCACCTGAGTTTAGCTTCTGAAGGGCAGGAAGTGCAGGTCATTCAGAAGGAATGGCAAAATAAGAGCACGGATGCAAAGTGGATAACATCATTTTGATAATAATCACTATAGACTAAACTGTTCTCTGATTTTCTGGTTCAGGATGTGTCATCACTCGGTCAGGTTTCAGTATCGAGCCTGACGTGGGCTTCATTAAACTCCTGTGAAACTTGGTTTAAACCTGTGTGGGTTAAACACCGGACTAAAGCTGGATGATGATTAGTGATTGATGATGATGATTATTATTATTATTAGTAGTAGTAGTAGTAGTAGTATTGTTATTATTATTATTATTATTATTATTATTATTATTATTATTATTATTATTATTATTATTATTATTATTATTATTATTATCATTAACACGTGAGAAAATGCTTTAGGTCCTCGAGACATTTTTACATTCGACTGATCAACAACAACAGGTTCATCCTCCAGATGTTAACTTGAAGCAGACTTTAAAAGGATTCAAGTCGTTTCATATTCGTCACGCCTCGGTAAATCCTTCAGTTGTTATTAAAGTAATAAAATGCTTCCTGTGTTTTTACAGCAGGATTCATAAAAACATCAAGCCTTTTATCAACTGGTCCAAAAACAAAATGAAAACGTTCCTGCTTCAGCAAACAGATGTTGGGAGTATTTTCAGATTCATATCTTCATTCAACTTTGAATGGGATCAAATTTAGTCTCAAAAAACATACTTATGCATTTTGTTCTTTTGATTTGACCTCAATCGGGTCAATTTGGTCCGTTTTCATTTCAGACAGTTTGGACCCATCTGGATCTCTATGAGCCGTTTTCCCCAAGCTCTACTTAATTTTGCCTTCAAGCTCTCCTTAAATCTCCATAGACTTTCTCTCTTAAGGAATCCCACACACTGTAGTCCATTGGATCGCAGTCTGGACTGGTGCTACTCATCCTTTTTATGAATGCAGGAACCACATCCTCCAGTTTAATAAGAATAATTCTTATTACTTTAAAATTCTATTACAAACTTGATGACATGACTTGTTTAGGACCCAAACAACAGGACTTGACTTTGCATGAACAAAAAGACTTGGTAAACAATGATTTGGTCCCATTTGTGCTAATCAATCACTTCCTGTGAAATCAGGAGAACAAACCCCAGAACTTCATTTTCTGAGGATGAACTGAATCCAACACAAAGATGGATACAGATGGAGCTGAAGTTTTCAGGGAGTATTTAAAACATCTGGATGCTGAAGCAGGAACATTTTATACAACGTGTTTTTGAACAAGCTAACATTACGTCTGGATCCTTTATATCATCATTCTTTATTCACTCATAACAAATCATTAAAAAATCTTTTTAGGAGGATTTATGTAACTCTCCTTTAAGCTTTAATTTAAATGTTTTATTAGGTCACTGTTTGTTTGTTTGTTTGTTTGTTCTGTTGCATTAAACACTTAAATGACTCGTTCATTTTAAATAATCTTCATTTCTTTGAGAAGAAAACAGTTTTTAGGACCCCGCTGAAGAACAGCTGGATATTCACCTGTAGGACCCGAACATGACCTTTTCTCCATCCACCAGCATGTATTTGGAGCACATGGAACCAGGCAGCTTTCCAAAGGAGAGGGCGAGCCCGGCACCTGTCACCGTCCGCACACGCAGGTTCTGGAAACAAACACCCATTTAGTTACACATTTCAGGTTTAACATCACTCCGGTGATCCTAAGTAAACACCCCACACCGACAAGTCACCGAGTCAGACCTGAGCTAAGAAAACAAGAGGACGAGGCCTTTAGCTGCTCATGTGGACAAACTGGGAGGAGAACCACGGAGGAGGTGACGCATCAGGTTACTCTCTCTGGGTCCATTCTCAGGATCTATGAATGTTGGTTTGTAAGAAGTAAGAGTAACAGAGCCCAGAGCTCTGACAAGGCCTTTCAGGGTGTAACCGACACCGCCGAGAGCAGCGAGTCGGACCACAGAGAAACGGTTTGCATCCAGTAGATAAGGACGGGTATTGTGTCCCGGTGAGATAGGATGACAGAGGCTCAGAGAGCTGCTGCTGCGTCCTCTTCAGCTACATCAGCTACGCTCCTCCATCCCAGAGAAACCATACCCAGAGCTGGTCTTTGTGAATTTCATCGTTAAGTTTTACAGTTCTACATGATGTTTCTATAAAGGAAATATTTCCCCTCATTTTTAAAGATTTCAAATAAAATCTACAATCTGAAACACCTGACTTTAGAGACAAGTGCAACATAGCGCTGTGGTTATGTTTGTTTATGCAATATTTTATTTAATCATGTTTACATGGAAACTTTTACTACATGGTTTAAAGTATGACGACATCATTCTGTTTGCTGAACTGGGCTGATGTTTAACTAGACTATAAAGTGGGTCAGGAAACACTAGTTACCAACCAGATTATCGTCTTTCTGCACCAGGTGATCATTAAAAAAAGGATATTTCTATTGTTTCACTAAAGAATAATCAAGTGAAAAACCTGATTGTATCTTTAAATGAAGCCAAGAAGGAACAAACTGGAGCTTCTCTGTTTTAATGGTAAAGTTTCACCAGCACTGGGAGACTGGAGCAGACTGGTAAAGCCTTTACCAAACCATCATGATCAACAGGTGGTGTTATAACTGGATCAGACTTTAAGAGGATTAGAACTTGTGGAGAATTTCCTCAGAAACATCACACTCTATCCCTGTTGTTTAGAACAGGAAACAACGGCAGCTACAGGATTTTTAGGAGCAGTTTTTTCCGTGTTTGCCTGCTCTTTGTTTGCAGAGAGCCTCCTCCCTCCTGAGGCGCTCTGTCATGTTTGCTCACCCGCAGATGCATGGCGTTAATCTGCAGCCGGGAGCACATATCCAGGAAGTGGGAGACTCCCTGGGCCTCTAGCACAACGTAGACAGCCACGCCGCGGCGCGACGAGGCATCCAGCAGGTCTTGGAGGATCTGCTGGTCTGTCAGGAGGTCCATGACGATGGCCACCACCTGGAAAACACACGAGAGACACGGGTCAAGATTTAGACCTGAACTCGTCCTCAAGATCATGGATACAGACAGAAGAGCAGCAGAGCAACTTCAACAAGCTTTTCTCTCTTCTTTAGGTTTTAAAATCTGACTCAGATTACATGCAAACATAAATGTCATAAAGCTGAATTTCTATAAAATACCTGTGATATTAGTTTATGATGCAGGTTACACTGAGTCAGATCAGGAGTTTAAACTTATTTTACATAAAAAACAAGAAATAAACCAAAATATAAACATCAGAAAACAAAATGTATAAAATCCCAAAAGCTTCTGTGACTCCAAGCCATTAAAAATCTGTAAGAAGAAATAAAAAGCTTTTAGACAAATTAACTGCTAATTTCACTTTTCCTGGTAATCAGATTACACCTAAAACTCAAGGTAAACATTTTTGTGTAAATCTGGGATTTTAATATTTAAAAATATCATTATGTTATTTTATAAAACATAAAAACCTTGAATACCAAATGACAATACTGTTTAATGTATCAGCTGTGATCAAAAGGTGTTCTGATCCACAAACAGATAAATGAAAAACATTCGAGTTGTTTTACTTTACAAACACAAATCATAGATTTAATAACTTTATTCCTCCTTTTGTTTTAGTGTCTGGAGATTTAAAACATGTTCATTATTTGATTTTTACATCAGCTGCTGGTCGATTACAGATTTCAGTTTTTGTTGCATTTCAGAAAACTTTGTGGAAATGAGGTTAAAGAACGTCTCAGTGATGAGAAACAGTTAGAGAGAAGATTTGTTAGAGCTGCAGCCCAGAAAGGATGTTTTAAAAAGTTTTTAAATAATGTTATTTTATTCATAACTGTTTCACTGAGCAGAAACAAAAGGAGTTCCTGAGAATTCAGAAATAAATCAGTCTTTAGGTGTTCTGAGAGGTTTGGTAAATGTTTCGTAAATGCCCCCCCCCCCAAGACCGAACATCTGAGATGAATGTGAACAAATAAGACTTTGCTGCTAAAATGCAGAAAAGAGAAGATGAAAGGAAGAAGTGAAAAACTGATGCAAAACTACCAAAATAAAAGTCTTTAGCTACAGCACAAAGTGATGTGTTCCTACTTTGTAAAATGAGATGTTAACAAATCCAAAACAAGTCAGCCAGGTTAGCTATAGCTATTCTCTTCCGTTTAATCTTTGAACTCCGGCTGGATTTCATTAGAATTTGTAAAATCTGTAGGTGACCCGATATTTCCTGCAGGCTGACTGTGTGGAAGAAGAAGAACTAGTTTTCCAAGGTGATTAAAGGAACTTTGAAAAACCTTTTGGACAAGGCCCAGTAACGGTTATGAATCACATGTTCTGGTAATCATTTAAAGTCTGAGTTCAGACTCCATACAACACCAGGACAAGAGGTTTTCAAAGGGTTTTAGTGGTTAGTAGGGTTTCATTTTCTTTCACTGGTTTTTGGGTTTCTGAGACTAGTTCCATCTTCCGTTTCTCTTTCTGTCCGATGATTTTGGACCTGATCCAACTGAACCTGAACAGGTTTTCTTGTTAAACTGAAGTTTAAACAACACAATAAACATGATGCAGCTTCAGGAAATTCCAACACGAGGCGGATAAACTGACTCAACAAGGAGAACGTGGAAAAAACAGGAACAAAGGAGCTCATGAAGCTCAACTGTGAGCCACAGTCGGGTTCTAACAGAACCAAACAAAATAATACTGGTTTTACTTAAAAGATTCACGTTTATGTTAAAATATCACAAAAGCATCTAGTGTAGGTTTCAAAAGTAAAATATGTGTGTTTTCTATTTTCTGCTACTCCACAAACTTCCGAACATGAAGGGAATAAATCTTTCTGCTTCAGGGTAAAACATGCAAACCTGGAAGAAGTGGAAAAGAAAAAACTGCACTGAAATTTGCTGATGTTTTCAAATGATTGAAACCAATTTTTTATGTCTTTTGATAAACATTCTTTATGGAGTGTTATAATTTCTTCAAATTCATTATAAATAAATACACAAAGTAGAAACTGGATGATTTGGACACCTTGTTGTTATGAAAAACACTGATTCTTATTCAAAACTTGCAGGAACCTGGAGATCTGAAGTGTCTAGATGTAAAACAACATGCATCACCAACAGGCTGATTAAAGCACAAAGGGGTTTTAATAACCTGCAGTTTATATCGAGATGTCTCAGAAACAGCGAGGAACTGAAACTGACTCGCAGAAAGACCGACCCAATCAGCAGCTGCAGGAAACCTCTGACTGATCAACAGTTCATATAAAAACTGTGAATTTTGAGATTGTGGAGTTAAAAACCACAACCAGAGTTATGTTTTCTTCTGCATTTAACAGGGTATTTAAAAGAGTTTTACTGGAAACCTCTAAATTAAAAAAGCCCAATTTAAGAGACTTTTCTTCTCATCACTGCCTTGGAATCACTTGATGAATGAGGAGGATTCTGGAGACCCGTTGCAGCTTCCCTGAGGAACACCACACTAAGAGGAGATTCAGAACCTCAAACACAACACGTAGCTCCATATTTAGCTTTTATAACCTGTGAGACAGAAACTCAAACTCACATAAAGGAATGATGATGGAGGAGATATGATCCATTTAAAAGAGCCTTCACTTCCTGTTGGGAGGAGACGACTGTGAGCTAATATATAACTGACGTCTATGGCGGTGCTCTTTAAAAACATGAATCAGGTGTAAACGTTCACACACTGATTTCTGAGTTTCATTAGAGTCTGTCCAGTATTATACTGTACGATTGGAGATAACAGACACACCATGCTACGTCAGGTCTGAGTGATGCTTTTAGAGTTGGTTCTGCTGCTGAGATGCATGTTTGTGAGTTTGTTACAGAAGGAAAACCTACAGTTATTATCTGAATGTAGTCAGAGACATTAGATGAGTCATTTCTCCTCTGGCAAACCTCAGATCATCAGAACGGTGATCATTTGAATCTGGTTTATAATAAACGACTGGATGTGTCAACTAAAGAGACATTTTCTAGTTAGATTTTAGTTCTGGGAGTAAATTCACCAGGTATACCAGAGAGGGCGTCATCTACATTTTAAAAATCACTTAAAAGCTGCAGACTGAAGCGTGTGTGTGTGTGTGTGTGTGTGTGTGTGTGTGTGTGTGTGTGTGTGTGTGTGTGTGTGTGCATGCGTGACATTATATAAAAGCCATTATCTGAACTTTGGCATATCGCAGCATGAACAGACTCTTTCATGTCTCTAACACGCTTTTCTAAGTGGTTGATTTGGTCGCCCTCCAGGGGACCAACCGAAGCGTCTGATTGGCTGATCAGTCATTACCGCTGCAACTACATGTCTAAAAGAATAATGAACCTACAGAACTAATTTATGAGTCAAATTATAGTCCTGCAGATATGGTGAGCTGCTTTGTAACGTCAGATCTTTTTATCCTAAGCAGCTCATCAGCTCACTCACAGGTGTGCACACCTGGGACGTCAGCCAATCGGAGCGCTGGAAAGCTCTAAGTGAAAAAAACAAAGCTTCAGCTTTTTAAAAACTGACATGAAGCCAGTGGGGGAGGTTTAATCTTCCTGTTGCATATCCTGATGTGAAGCTCACCTGCACCACAGGTGGCTCAGCTTGTTAGGACTTGCACACGACTCTTGTCTTTATTTATTACTCCAACCTGTTTGATGAATCCTCCTGTTTCAGCGTTGTTCCTGGAAGGCTTTGCATGCTTAACGAGTGATTCTCCAAATTTCCCCCCTGAGTATTTTTAGAGATAAAAACTGGAAATTCAACATGAGTTAAAAAACTCAGCAAACTGAGATGGGAGAGGATCAGATAGAACATTTTCAGAGATTATTGTTTGAAAGATGAACATGAACGTAGGGTGCACTGGGAACTTTAGAGAAAAATTAGGCTTTAGGCGAAACAGAACTTCTTGAAATTGTTGAAGTCTTGGCCCACCATTACCTTATGAGTCAGTCTAACTCTGATAATTCACTACTAGCTGCTAGCTGGCTAATCAGGCATCATTCAGGTGTCAAGTTCAGACGCATAAATCTCTAAGAGCTGTTTTCCTTTCTGACTGATTCAGACCAAACAGTAACATCAAACTATTCAGGGGAGCAAAACATCCACAAGTTCATTAAATCAAGAATTTATTTCACTTCATGCTACTCTGACAATCTGGTCTTCATGCACACAGCAGCCACTTTATTAGGTACAGCCTGCTAGAACCAGGTTGGACCCTTTTGCCTCCAGAACCACCTTGTTTGCTAATGTTGAGTAGCCATGGCAGCCATCTTTAAATAAAACAACTGACAGTGAATCAGCTGTAGACGTTTAATCATTCATTTCTGTCTGAGAGTTTCACTAAAATCAGTCCAGTGGAGATATTTACATAAGAGAGTCAGGCAAAACCATTATCACCCATCATTAATAGGCATAGGCATTGTTTCAGGGCCATGATATACTTGCTTTTCAACCTCGCGTTGGCGCAGGCAGCAGGCTGCGTCTTTGTTCACATACATGCTGCTGCACAGCATGTAGTACTGGAGGACTCAGCTAATGGGCACAGTAGTGAACTCAGACCAGATAGAGAACTGGGTTTGTGGGAACAACCAAAACAAACATGGCGTCAAAAGAAGAGATTATTAACTGGTTAATTTTGAGATCACAGCGGAAAAAAAAGACAGCAGCAGTATCGTAGATAGTGAAAGACCTCTAAACGAGAGATGAAGCCACCATGGTGAGTGTGTCTCGTTTGTTTTGTCAACTCCGCCTGCTGGTTACTCGTATATTGCAGCGTTATACGTGTCGCGTTAATTTCGGGGGACACGCACAATGTTTCAAATAAATGCAAGTTATGCAAGGCAGCCATTTTAAACATGTGTACGCATCGTTAAACAGCAGGTATATTCCAGACCTTAACCGGAGATGCTGTGAACACGTCCCCACCAATATTCATAAATGACAGTTTCGCCCCCACCACCTTTTAAAATCTGAAGTGGTTCATTTTTCCGGCGTAGATCCATCCTCCACTTGTGCACGTCCACTATGCACAATTCCCATGTAATATATTTTTGACCTGACTGTTATTTAAATGACTCCATTTCCTTATTCAGTCAAGCTCACTGCTAACTTCTAAAGTCAAATTGTCTTTAATACATGTATATTTCATTTCATTAATAATACTTCAACTGCGAATAAAATAAAACTAATTGATTTATTTAGTTTAATTTTCAGCATTTCAGAAAGAGTGGCATGCTGGGAAATCAGTTCCACCCAACCAGTCATCAGCGTCCTTTAGCTAACCTACTATTAACTTTAGGTAATATCAAACATGATAAAACTGTAGTTAGCTTTACTTTTAGGGCACTTACAGCAGTTTGCTGAAAAACCATCAAATATCAATTCCATTGTTTCTCTTAGATATGGTGTAGGACAGTCGAGTAGCCGACTGAAACCATTACTGGATACCGGACAGCTCGGCTCTGGTGAGGGAGTGTGGTGTTGAGCGAAGCCTGATATGGGTAGCTACGTATTTTTCTATGGGTGTTTTTCTGTGAATGCTTGCTAAGGATGACGATAGAAGTTTGCCTTGTAATCGATGGGTTGCCGGTTCGATCCCATGTTTTTTATCGACTGAATAAATATTTGATTTTCAACACCTGTCAATAACTGCAGTGTATATTCATAATAAAATGTGAAACAAATGAATACTTATATCTGAATAATTATTAATAATTGTCTCCAGCAAACTTCAAACTACACTCAAGTTTGTGGTTATTGTCCCCAGCAACTCTAAAAACAAACCAACGCCCTTGCCAAAAGGCAAACGACAGGTATGGTTCAGATTAATACTAATTTTATTCACTGTCATTGAGCATTTTTACTGAGTATTTATCTAACTGTTTTTCCCAATGTGATTTTTTCAATAAGGCAAACTGTTTACCTGATTGTCACAAATAAGCCGTTTAATTAAATCTACTAACAACGTGTCTGTTTATCCTCATTAAAAAAACCATTCAGCTTCAGCTTAAACCATCACCTGTTACAGGGAGACATGATTCATACATTTGAGTGACAGTAATTACTCTCAGCCTGAGGAACCTTGTTTATGTTGGTCACATGAGCAGCTGCAGCCAATAACTGAGTGTGTTTCAGACCTCTGATACCAGCTGAGGGCCAAGCAGGTCCGATTTGAATTTGTTATTAGACAGAAAGTTCAACCTGGTCCAGTTTACAGGGAAAATACAGATTTAACTTTATCAGACGGTCTCCAATCTGTTTGGTAGACACACGTATTAGTGTAGTGAAGGCCAATACCAATTCCTGAAGATCTGACCTGATGCTACAGATATTTAGGCTGATTCTGGTTTTTTTCCTTAACGATCCTTAATTAAACAAACTTTATTTTTGCCATTTCTGATTAACTTCCACATGTGAGATATGTTGTCATTTTTAATTACCACTAAAAGATGGTGAGTTCATGGACCGGAAAAAACGTCAGATTATTTTTATTGTTGCTTGGCAACGGCATGTTCATAGTCCCGAATGAATGAATGAAATCAGATTTTTGAGTTTCAATTGGCTGATTAAGATCATGCTAAATATTTTCTGACTTCAACCATCAACCCATTTTTTTGACAAATCAAAAAAAAAAAAACCCTCAAAACCAGCTCTGAAAAAAATACAAACAAGTATTGGATCATTATTTATTCTTATAATTGTGTTTATACTGAAGAGTGAGATAAATAAAAACTAAAAGATTAAAATTTTTGCCTACAAACACAAATACGTCATTTATTTCAACTTTGTCTGCTAATTTCCTTTCTTTTTTATGACAAGGATGGTTTATTTTGATTAAAAAGTTATTATTTTTAGTATTAAAAAATAACAGGCCATCTACCTTGTGGGATCCCTGGATGAGTCTCCGGACCACCTCCTTGATGTGCGGTCCTGGCTCTTTGGGGGGGTGGGTGTACACCGACACCCGGGTCACCCCCTTGTACACGCCGCTGCTGGCGGGCCAGCCGATGTCCAGAGAGGGGACCTCAGCATCGGACATCTGGGGCCAGTAGGTGGAGTGGACCCCGGAGTCCGCGCTGGAGGCCTCCTTGGGTTTCTCCTGCTCTCCGGACTCCGAGTCGCTGTCCGTGTCGTACTCCTGGAAGGTTTTCCGGATGGACTTGACCTCCCTGGCGCTGAGGAAGTCCTTGATGTTGTCCTGTTGGAGGCGCATCTTGAAGGCTCCGTCCCCGTTCCGCAGCAGCTGCTCCAGAGCGGACCGCTGCTCCTCGCTGTAGTAGAACTCCGGTCTGGACTCCGGAACCTTCTCGTTAACGTGCTCGTTGTCCATGCACACCAGCTGGGACTCCGCCATGGCCGACTTGAGCTTCCCACCGTCTGCTTCTCTCCACAGACTCCTTACCTGTCCCTACAGGTGAGCGATGAGCTCAGGTAGAGGCAGGGGGGTGGAGCCACAGAAATCCTTCAAAGTAAAAGTATGGGATACTGACGTTAATGAATGAATGAATGACCCTACTAAACAGTAAAAACACCAACCATGAAAAATTCTTGACCCTGAATTTAAAACCTAAACATAGGCCTGATTTTCAGCTAATTCACAGTGACAGCAGTCTGAGTTCAGGACCAAATGTGTTCTTAAATCAGCCCCCAGCACTTTATAAACCTTTACACCACCATTTTACATGGTTATGGAATTTTCTTTTATCTGGTAAATGGCCTGTATTTGTATAGCGTCTTCTTAGGGTTCTACAACCCCCCAAGGCGCTTCACAACAAAATCAGTCATCCACACATTCACACGCTGGTGGGGATGAGCTATATCGTAGCTACAGCTGCCATGGGGCGCACTGACAGAGGCGAGGCCTGCCGTACACTGGCGCCACCGGTCCCTCCGACCACCACCAGCAGGCAAGGCAGGTTAAGTGTCTTGCCCAAGGACACAACGACAGCGACAGACTGAGCGGGACACAAACCTGCAACCTTCCGATTGCAAGGCGACCACTTAACTCCTCTGCCACCATCGCCCTATAAAGCTAAATATATCTCTTGATCCAGGGGTCGAAACCAACAGGAACGTTTTCCTGCTGAAATAATAATGTTGCTGTAAAGGTTTATAAAATAATGTCACGTTTTTATTTTAACATGTCAGCAGCACAGTTAGATCCTGGCTACTTGGCTCATCAGACATGGGGGACGTAAACTATTTATTTCAACATAGGCTTTTCAGGAAGCTAACGTGTAACTTTTACATGGAAACACAGACATTCATTAAAGTGTAAACACAAACAGCAATCTTTGATCAAACAGAAAGTTCTTAGAATTATTCAGACTTTCAGATGTTAACCTAACAACACCGACACAAACACATGGGAGTAGGACACGAGACGAAAGACACACTGTGAGGACAAAGACTGTGAATCAGGGAGGAGGAGGAAAAAGAGATACCAACATTAAATTGAGACGTTCTGACCTGAATTCTTCTCTGAATCTGATCCCCAGTCTGTTTCACAGCAATCCACACCTTCAGGAAGCGTCTCTCAGGTGGACCAGAAGACCATAATGACCCTCAAAAGAGGGGTGGTGGGCTGTGAATTATCTTGCACCCTTTAACTTCCTCACCATGAAAACAGCAATGAAAACATTCCACTTTTGCATTTTTTGATTTGGGGCAATAGGGGCTTTAGTTTAATGCAAATTAATAATAGAATTGTAATAATATTAAGGTAATAACAATGCAATGTAATAACTTTTCTTCAAACAACTCTATATTTTTAGATTTTTTTTTTGCTTTACTTCTTTTTTCTTATTTGAAAAACAAAAGTAAAGAAGTCCATCTGTATTTTTTCTGACCCTATATGACTGAGAACCTTCCTCAAAATGTTAGAAGTAAAACTGTGAGAAACTTCACTGTAAATACTTCAAACTGGGCAAAGATGCTAAATACAAAACTTCCTAAAAGGGTGTTTTTCTATATCCCATTAACAAACAAAACACATAAAACTGCAGGATTTCTAAGGTTAAAGTGGAGATTTTATAAAGTAAAAGTGCAAATCTTTAGAAGTAGTTTTATAATAACCTATTATGGGTATAATTAGTTATTATAATCACATTTAAATATCTTAGCAAAATGTCTGAACGATAACAGAAGTTCCTCAGGCATAAAACTAAATTACTCTGAAACTTGAGCCGTAATATCAGCTAAAATACTACATGAGCATGTACTCATGTAGGTCTGTAATGTTTAAACCTCCCTTAAACTGACCTAAAATATATAAAAGCAAGATTTTAAAACTTTGCAATTGTGTCAAATTATAATTAGTACAAACTTTACTTAATAAAAGCAAATTAATGGGGTAAAACAAAAACTCCACTAGGATAATATCAAGTACACAGTCCTGCACAAAAGATCCAATTAAAATGTGTATTTTCTAATATTTCTCAATTTTTGCCCGAGTCAATTTAAAATAAAAACATGATGTATGCCAGAAAACAGTAAAAAAAAAAAAAAACAATAGAAAACTTTTATTTCTACTTTTTATTGACATGAAATAAATGTTAAACATGAAAAAGCAGGAAAAACAAAACAACATTAAACTTGTTTGTTGGACTGAATCAAATGGGTTCTCCTGAACAGCTTTTATTTTGAAGGACTTTATGCTTCTGAACATGATGAAAAAGTACAGAACAAAATAGAAGTCCCTAAATAAAGAGAAGGAAATAAAACTCCCTCCATCAGATTTTAATGGGAAGTACAAAAATATTTTCTTAAGCTGCAGGGAAGTGACACACGTGAGGATTTGCAGTAAAAACTGAGACTAATAAGTATTAAAACAGATTCATCAGCAGCTCGGTGTTTCCCTGTAGCTGGTACGTGTGTCCTAAAAAAAAGGGTAAAACATTCTTCACCTGCAGCTCTTCCCCTTTTGGACATCTCAGCTCCTGGAAATAAATATTCAATGAAACCTGCTCAAGCCACGCCGCACGCCAGAGGACCTCAGTCCTCTGCAGCACCCGCTGGACGCCCGCTTGTGGTTTCCTCTCAAAAACACATGGCGAGGGCTCGCGCGCCTGCAGGTTGTAGTAAAAGCATCGCCCGTGGTGATTTTCCCTCACAGCTGCATGGTGTAATTTGCAGGAAACAACCCACTCTTCCCCCGCAGCCTACCCCTCCACCATGAAGGGTCAGAGCGATCCAGCACCTCGATGATGTCACCTGCGTTGAAACCAAGCTCGTCGCTTTCCTCTGCGGTGAAGTCGTAGAGCGCCTTCACCTGCTGCATGGACGGCCTCTGAGGACGAAAAAAACACTCGTTAGAACCTGAAACGCGACTCAGCAGTTTTCCATCAGTCAGAATGAGTCTGAGCAACAACAGGTGTAAAACTCCCAAAAGTCACTCTCAAACTTCCTTTTTGATGAAATTAAACATGAAATTCAAACTGATCAAGAAAAAACCTGAACAAGTTAATGAAACTACATGCTGAAGAGACTTAACAGAAGTCTCCTCGTGCAGGAGGTTGTGATCAAACCCAGAAGACAGAGCATTAGATCACACACTATACTTCGGTGCAGATTACTGTGTTACTGAGCACCAGACAAGCTTCTGGATGAACTCTGTCTTGTTCTGACTCCTTCCTGTACCTCAGAGCGAGCATCAGGGTTAGGTGGTTTAATGGGGACTTCCAATGCAGTTTAGGTGTCAGAATGCTGTCTGCAGCTGCTCGTGATAGTTTCAGAAACACCAAAAAGTCACTTTACACCCTCATACTACAGACATCGAGCTTCTCCTAGAGTCTCCAAACGGAGGCAGGTTTTTACTGGTTTCACTGGTCAGTAGCAGGTAAGAGTTTGACAACAGAAGCAGGCTGACCTGAGGCAGAGGCATGGTTTCTGAGTTGGGTCGGGAGGGATAAGCGGAGCTGTTGGGGCTGTTTCTGCCGGTGTGACCAATGGTGTGAGCTCGTTGCTCCAGAACGGCTAATTTAGGCTAAAAAGACACAAAACATTCTGCTGAAGCTTCAGCCTGAAAACAAAGATCCTCCTCCCCAGCTATTGCTGCTGATTAGTAAGTGAAGTAATTAGATTTATTTTGTATATAATTAGCTTTATTTGTCTCTGAGATCATATCTGTGAGGCAGAGTTGGCATACCAGCTGGCTGTGACTCTGTTCGGAAGCTCTGCGCTGCGACGGAGCTGCAGCTGCACTTCGCTGCTCAGGCAAACTTGTTCTCTTTACCTACAGGAAGGAAGCAGACAGGAAGTGGATAGCAGAGCAACGCACATCAGGAGCAACGAGACAGAAACACGCTTTTCTCTGTTTATAAAATACTTTTCTGTAACTTGAGCAGAACACAAAAGTTTAATAACCTCTGAACTCAGCCTGGAGAGACAATCAGAGAATTATGTCTCCTAATGAAAGTACAGTGATTTTTATTTATTTTATTTCAGTACCTAAAACAGAACAAACTGCTTAAAAGGAAATATTAACCATTTACTGTAAAAAAATAAAATAAAGCATTTTTTTATTCATTTGAATTAGGGTTATTTATTACAATTTAGTGATAATAATATAAAATGCACATTTTATTTTTGAAGTAATAATAAATTAATGTAATAAGCTAAAATATTGTTATTTTTGAGGTAATAATAAAAATAATGATATTACCTCAAACATTCTTGTTTTTATTTAAATATGTTTTTGTTTGTTTAGTAGTTTTACTGTTATCCTTCAGATAAAGGGACTAAAACTTGATTCAGGTAAAATTGCAAATAAGTTCCAACAGTGATTTAAAGTTATTTTAAATCATAATATTTCAGTTTGAGTTCTTACTCCTAATTTAGACGCTGATTATTTCCACAGATACCCAAAAAAGGCCAAATTAGTTTAGTTTCAGCCTTTTATTAAACTATTTCCTAGATGATTCATTGATAAATAATACATTTAAATAGCATCCCGCTATGAGTCATACTGAGAGATATGTTTGAGTTTTTTAATGAAATGTTGACTAAAGTGTAGAAGTCTGTTGCTACCTGGGCCACGGGGGGGCTCCTGGTGTCTACGCTGCCGTCGTTCAGAAAGATCTGCCTGGTTTTAGAGATGGATGTGGTTTTGTAGAACTCCACCAGCTTGTTGATGGAGGTGAACTTCTCCGACCACAGGAAGTATTGGCCTTTATTGTCTCGCATCACCTTGAAGTGCTGGACGTCGTTCTCGTGTCTGAGGGAAGACGGGTGGAGGACAAACGTCAGACACGAGAATGCAGGAGGAAGAGTTTATTGTTCAGGACTGTCACAGAAAAAAACGTTAAGGAATTCAGTTTGTAAAACTAATTCTAACTTATTTTATTTCTGACAAACAAAACAACTTTTTATCCAATTTGGTAAAATCAAACTATTTCAGACACACTAAAGCTGAGAAAACAGCTGAATCTGGAAATGCACCGACTCTGGTTTTGAGGACCAATACCGATTTAACTCAAAGGGATATCAACATTTAACAGAATACACCAAGGTTTTAAAAACATTCTGATTCATTTGAAAATTCTGATTGGGGGAATAAAAGCTGGCATGTTAACACGAATAAGACCCTGTAAACATGTAGCGGGCATTCCACAAAACAAAAATATTTTCTAAATCTTGGCCTGTTATTCACACGAAAGTGAAGATAAACGGCATAAAAAACTATTCTTTCAAAAATTCTGACCAAAGTGGAGATTTGCAATTCTCCGTTGTCACCATTTGTTTGTGGGCGTGAATAACCGCGGTTTTAGGTTTCGACGCCACAACAAATATGCTCTGACATCACATGTGCGACTTGTGTTTACACCTCATTTTTACAAGCTCAGTCACTGCTATATGTACAGTAGAAGACTTCATTAAGGACAGTTATAGTTATTCCATGTTCAATAAATGTATTTTGGCAAAGATGCTGATGATTTGGGGAACTACTGCCACCTACAGGCTAGGCATGCCTATGAATGTGCTTCACGGTGCACTGAAAACGAGGTGGTTTGGACCAAATTGTTTTTCCTGAATGGGTGAGAGGGAGAATTTTGTTTTACAGAAACCCGGTTATGTGTGTACATGGCCCAAGTGCTTAGCAGTGTTGAGTTCAAGGACCAAATAAATGTTGGACTTTTTAGTGTGATGGTGCGTTCATGAGCAGAATTCCAGTCAGCAGCAAATGTTTTTTGGCTGCATCTGTAACTTAATCCTTTTTAAACTCCACTTTTAGATTTCCTAAATCCTTTGCTCTGGTCTCATAGAGCTGATCTTCTAAGCAGCGTCACTTTTTTCCTGATAAATGGTCTGTATTTGATATAGCGCCTCCTAGGGTCCTACAACCCCCCAAGGTGCTTTACAACACAACCAGTCATTCACCCAGGCACACACACATTCACACACTGATGGTGATGAGCTACAATGTAGCCACAGCTGCTCTGGGACACACTGATGGAAAAATGTTTCTCATATGTTGATTTTAAATAGTTTTTGTATTTAAGCGTTGGATCTTCCCAGTAGATCCAACATTTCCTGTTAAACTGAACTCTCATTCATTGGGGTCCTGGCAGTTTGCTCTCAAGAAAGGAAATTATTTTCTACTATATTTCAGTATTTTTTTATTTACCTGAAACTCCTACAACTGTAAAGTTGGTCTTCAGTTCTTCCTAAATCCGACAAATGGTTTAAAAAACCTCCAGCTTACAGAGAACACAGCTTACTGAAATAGTTTCAGAACAAAAAGTAAACTTCACATTGATGTTCTAGTCCTCCTAAGAAGCTTTGAGTTTATTATTGTGACGGATTTCTTTATAAATGTTGAAATTATTGATTTTTTTTCCAGGATCAGAACATTCTGGCTCATTTTTACATTTTATTGTGAAAACCAAAGTGATTCCCAGTTTCCTGGATCCCAAGGCTGGATTGTCCTCTGCTGGTCAATGTGGAAAACTACAACATCTGAGTTTTAACTGACCAAGAAGGGATATTGAGATGAGTTTTCCTCAGTAAAATATATATTTTTTTTTTCAAGCATTTTCCAGGACTCAATACAGAAATCAAGCACTTTCCATAACTTGAAAACACGTTATTGAAATTCAAGCATTTTCAAGGATTTCAAGCACCCGTACGAACCCTGTATTTTAAAAAAATCTTCTTTTGTGTAAAACAACAGTAAGGGCTGAACAGACCACCAGAACAGCTAAAGAGAATTTAATCATCAGCATTATCCTTTATTAAAGCTGTGAAAGAACTTTGTCTCTGATCTGTTTCATCTGCTGCTGGAGTTTTTGGAAACCAAAGTGTGGAAAAGATGAATTATTTCTAATAATAAAACCAGAGCAGGAACAGGTTTTATTCACACATCAAAAACAAAACCAGTCATTTGTTTCTCTAATTAACTCCCAAAATCAATTAAAAACTCAGTAATTATGTTTACTGGTCTGTTTTCTAAAGTTTTAACAAACTCTGATCTTAACTCAGTCAAATAAATAAAACAGAATAAATTCATCAGGCTGATTTAAATGATAAATGATGAATTTGATCAATTTTCATTGATTTGTGTTTAAACATGTTATGTCCACTGAAGAAACACGCCAACAGGAACTAAATCAGTTTCACACAGAAACTAAAATATGATCAAAGGAAGTTGGTCTTAATCCAGATGATTTCTGTTATTCACCAGCAGAAGGGCCAGACCAGGTTAAATTGGTACTTGTGACAGGTTTAATCTCTGAGCGAGGTACAAATGTCTCTGCTGTAGTTACAAAGAGCTTCATTTACGTTTCATTTTCATCACAATTTGTCTCCAACTCCTCCCAAAGTGCTCTCACACCTTGACTCAGAAACTAAACTGAGACAAGATTCAGACGTCTGCAACAACTCAGACTATTTTGAAACAATAATTGTCTCCAGTCTTTTCTTAGCATTTGCAAAACTCCGGTAACACGAGGGAGAGAGCCCCAGAGACTCAGAGGTACCTGAAACCATTTTCAGAGACTTTAGAAACTCCCCCGTAAACTTAGCTAACAGTGAGGTTCAGGCTGAACATGTTGAAAAGGTTTGAATTCCCTCTCAGAATATTCTCAGAGTCATGACAGGTATCTGGACCAGCCTAAACCCATCTGAAACCCGTCTCTGTTTAGCTTCTGAGTCAGAAAGCCGAAAAACATGAGACAAGTTCAGGAAGAGTTGGAGATCAAATTGTGAACAAATTGTGAAACTTCATGACTAAATTTTGATGAGAAATTTTGCACCATTGAAAGTTGTTCTTGCTCACATCATGTGACCCAGATGAACTTATTAAAGTTTTGTACGAAGCTCTTCAGCCTGATTCCAGCTTCAGGGGTTGTCCTAGCTCTGCCTCTAACTTGTCTTCAACAGTCAGGGAGATTCTGGGTTCCAGTTGCTAAAGTTGAGCTCAGATCAGAGCAGAGACTCGGTGGACCTACTTGACGGAGATGGAGAACTCTCCAGGAGAACTCTGAGATCCTCGGATCAAGAAGTCTCCCAGGGATTTGTTTCTCAGCTGTTCCTCTGCAGCACCGCGACTGATGTTTTCCCGAAACCACCTGAACAAAGAGCAGCGAGTGTTGGGGAGTGAGTTTAGTGTGATAATGTGTGTGTGTGTGTGTGTGTGTGTGAGTGTGTGTGCATGCGTGCATGTGTGTGTCTATCTCACCCCGGATGCTGCAGGTCGATGTAGTTCTTGGGTATGAACCCTTCCTGCCCGCTCATCTCAGCTTTACACCAATCTTCCTCCATACAGACGATCTGAGCAGGAACACAGATTCAGGACCCACATCGAGTCATAAATCCTGAGACCCGCTGATTCAAACTCACCTTCAGGATGTCGCCCTTCCTGAAGCTCAGCTCATCGTCTGCTGTGGCAGTAAAGTCATACTTTCCTCTTGACTCCATTGGGAGCAGCGTTGGTTAGAAAAAGAAGAGACAGGGGTCCACAACAAGTGGGTTTCTGCAGAGACGAAGGAAAAGAACGAAGGTTTAGGAAGTTTAAACTTTGTCCGTGGCTTCATCTGCGAGGAAAATATTTCATAATGTTATAATCTGATAATAAACTCAGCTTATAGACCGAACACTTTTTCTCACAGAAGCATTTATCTTGATGTTTTTTATAGTTTTAGTATCTTCATGATGTAAAAATTTTTGTTTTTTGCTGCGTTTTCTTAAAGCTGCAATAACAAATCTACAAAACAAGCAGGCTTTTAAACACAAACACAGTCACAGAACTCTCACCCGTCCCGTTGGCTATCATCCACGTCTGCCTGACACCAGAACATGGATTCCCAAAGCAAACGAGAGAGCGCTAAACACCAGTTGTCGTTTTCTAGGTCTAAACGTCTTTTATGGTGTTTTTCTTTTTGGGACTCTGGTAGTTTGTCCTAAAGTTGAAGTGGTAGCAGCCGGCTGTTTCTCCTTCTCTGATATTATTGAGCGGAGAACCTCTCACACCAGTGGTGTTCTGCTGCTAAATACGTGAGTGTGTGATGAGTGGAGGACCCAGGTAAACGTGGAAGAGCAGCGGTTCGGTAAGACAGACAACCAGATGGTCCAATGGTTAGTTTCGGACCAAGACGTGTTATTGGTGGATGTTTTTAGACAAATTAATAAAATATTATTTATTTTCGTTAATCTCCACACAACATTTATAGCTACACTATGTTACAACGTTGTTAGGAGGCATAAAAATTGTTTTAAGCTAGTTTGTTTTGCAGATTTGCCATTGCAGCTTTAAAGCTCTTGACAAAACAACTTATTTTTCCCATTACCATTTTATTTGTAAAGCACCTTTAAATTACAACGACTTTGAAAAAGTGCTGTCCATTAAAACCACACAATAAAACAAGTCAATTTGTATACAAACAGAATTCAAGTCGCATTTAAGCCAAAGAATAAAAATGTGTCTTCAAACGAGATTTAAAAATGGAGAGGGAGGAGGCCTGTCTGACCTGAAGGGGCAATTTCAGATAAATGTCTACAAGTCAAAACATTAAACCATTGATTGTAAAACAGACTCACATTTCTGAAAATCTAGCAGCTTTAAAGCCTTTCAGAGCGAATAGTTCAATATTTTCTGTCTTTTTGTATAAAATTATATTTGAAGGTTTTAAATACTTGATCTGATTCAGGCTTTGACTATTAATCT
>SSNS01000637.1:84688-174460 GCA_006937985.1 Aphyosemion australe
GAAGATGTGTGACCTGATTCTCCAAACCGCTCGCTGTGCAGCAGCTGCAGGTGAATGGCTCACATCCGCCTCTTGCTGTTACCCAATACCACAAGTGTGTGTGTGTGTGTGTGTGTGTGTGTGTGTGTGTGTGTGTGTGTGTGTGTGTGTGTGTGTGTGTGTGTGTGTGTGTGTGTGTGTGTGTGTGCGTGTGTGTGTGTGTGCATGTGTGTGTGTGTGTGTGTGCATGTGTGTGTGTGTGTGTGTGCAGGTGTACCTGATGACCAACTAACTGTTGATGCTGCTGCTGTGAAACTCTTTATCTACGTCCATGTTTACATAATGACCCTAAAAAAGGGCCAAAGGTCAAAGCTGAGCTGTTTCAGCATCTGCACTGATCCACGGGCCTCAGATTAACCAGGTGGGGCTGCAACTTCAGGGACATCCGGACCTGATTTCATTTGAGCGTTTTCAAAGTTTTCTGTTTCTCCTTCAGCGCGTTCATGGTAGAAGTCAGTTTGGCTTCGTGTGAAGATCAGATATGGTAAAAGCTGTAAATAGAATCCTTTCCTGGTTATAAATAACTCAAGTTGTCCAATAAAAACAAAATATGGTTCTAGTGTTTGATTGTTGTGGTTTGTTTACTTAGCTGGGTGGGACTTTCTGGTATAAGGTTCTGGATGATTTTACATCCTACGTATTTATAGTTAAGGAGTTCCTTTGCAAAAAAATCTAAATGTAAGTGTTTTCTGTTCTTGCCTGTTTTATTAGGGCTGTATTTGATTGATTATCTGATTGTTGTCATATTTTGTGGTTATCACTGCTCTGCTTTTACCACCTATGAGCTTCTCTGTATCTCTAACACTCTCCAATGGAACAAAAAGAAAACATATGTTCTTATTTCCAGATTTCTCGTTCACTTATGTTCACTTGGGTTTACGTTCATCCTAGATTTTTCTTTAGTTCCATCATTTATCATATTTACACTTTTCATAAGGTTAATGGAATTTTAATGTTTAAATTCTTATTTTTTATTATCACTATAAGAATTTTATCTCAATTTTTATTCATATCATCCATGTTAAATTATCAAAATTTGTTTTATCATTGATGGTCTTGTGTTTACTCAGTTCCTCTAATGGCTTTAATTCTACATTTATTATAATTTAATATTTTTTTAATTAATTATTGGCAGTTTTTATGTATTTATTTAATGTTTTGTTTAACTAGCCCAGGGGTTCCCAAAACAATTTCTTTGAGGACCCCCTTCCTCGTGTCCAAGACAAGCCAGGACCCCCAAACCCAACTACTTCACACATACATACATTAAATGCGATCATTTACAAACTTCATACAGACATACAGAGTTATAACTTTTATATGGAGTTCTGATTATACGGTAGGGTGTTATTGGGATTTTATAAATGTAATTTTTACAAATAAAATCTTGCTAACCTCACAACCTCAGCAAAGACAAAATTGTGGGGACCTCCTGCAATCTTGGTGGGACCCCCTTGGGGGTCCCGACCCCAATTTGGAAACCCCTGAACTAGCCTATAATGATGAGTAAATCACTTTTTGGCACATTGAGTTGCATTAAAGGGGTTTTATGAAAAAAGAAAAAACACCAAGTTGATGCAGCCACATGTCTCCCTGAGGTACCTATGGCTCCTCTGGAACTCTTCTCCTCTCTCTGTGGACGTCTTTATAAAGCAGCTGAAGACTTTTTTAAAATCTGACATTTTGTTTTATTTGATTGTCTTTTAGCTCATTTTGTTTTTATTTTTGTTTTAACCTAATATACTTTATCTTTGTGTCTTTCATGCTGTTTGTGCTTTTATCTTGAAAGGTGCAATATAAATCAAGCTACAGGTGAAAACTTTTAATAAGAAAAACACGAGCCTGAATGGAAATGAAAAGTGAAATTAAGTTTTCATTAAAACTGCCTCACAAAGTAAAATTAGTTCATTTAGTTTTCTTATTTCCTGTTGTTCTGCACACAGGATGTTTAGAGGTTTGCTTTTGAGTCTGTGTTTATAATTTCAGGAAAATAACTGTGATGCTGTTATACAGTGTAACAAAGCAGATCAGACAAACATACAGCGTATGGAGTACTGACACCTAATCACAACACATACATGTTGCTAAGATACTCAACGTTATCTGACATGTTTTATATATTTGTTCTTTTCTTTTGTTTGTGATTGTTTTTGACATGATTTTACAACCAGAAAATGCAGTGATGTTTTTTATTTACTTATTTATTTTTAAATAAACTCCAAACACACTGGTTTAGTATAAAATAAGATAAAATGCATAAAAGATAAAATTCATAAAAGGAACAAAGTTTAAAATACATGCAGGATATAATCCATTGCTTCCAATAAAAAGATGTTTATCTGGTTTCACTAAGTGTAGCTAAAAACAAAACCTTAATCATCTCATTAACAGAATTATTCAATCTACACATTAATTTAAACATAACATTTCTCCAAATGCAGACGTCCAGATTTTTTTTACCTTTTTTTTTTAATAAACCTGTGATACAGATTTTTTCCACTAGGTGGCGCTCTCAATGCACAGTTAAGGTCCAATGTTTACTGTTTGTAGTACTCCAAAAACTTCATCATTTAGTATAATGTAATAAACAAAAAATATGTCGAAACTCTGTCTTGGTGTACTTTTATATTTGTTTAATCAAATATTGTAAAAGTTACCATAGCCTACTATAATAAAACGGTCTTAATAGTCCTAACATGCCTATAATGTTTAACAACAGTCAGTAAACAGGTGAAATCAGTGCTGGTTTGATATGTTTTTGCAGCATGTTTAATGTTTTGATTCTTTGCAATCTGAAAAACTATCATAACTGCATCTGTCATGAAGTAAATCAAATGATACTTTTAAATAAACAAATATAACAAGCAAAACATTAGTTGCTGAAATCTTTTTACTGTTGTAAATGAGATTAAGTAGTTTGACCTGTTGCTTTCTGTGTGGGATGGATGGATGTGAAGGTGTTGAAAGGTTCATGTCTGTAGATCAAAATAATTATCAATGTATTAACTCTTTAATATCCACACCTGAAAAATGTATCAATAAAAACTTTCTTCTTTGTAATTTTGTCTAATTTAGGGGAATGGGAGTCAAAATAAAAGGTCACAGAAATGATTATAAAATGAAGATAACATGAGATAATGATGTTGAACTCCATATTTATTTTAGGTTTATTTAGTTTGCTGTTGTTTACACTTAATTTTGATGAGAAGTGACACTGAGGGTTTTCCTGTAGGCGCTCTGGTTCTTTTCAGAGTTCTGGCCCAGTTGTGGGTTCTGGTTTGCGTTTAGCTCCAGTCAGAAATCAGGAACATCAGAGAAGAGGAGTAGGGTATGGGCCAGATCTTGGCCCCACCTCCTCAGTGGTCGCTCGTGCGCGTGACGTCACTGGGACGGCTCGTGCTCAGCGGCAGGTTGATTCATTCAGTCTGCTCCGCTCTAACGGACCTAACGGACCTCATCTTGAACCGGACCCAGACTGGAACTTCACCGCTTCTCCAGCTACTTTCTCTCTGAAACGGACCGACGAAGCTTCCAAGTTTCCCGCTTTCCTTCGTAGGAACAAAACTTTCCCTTTAGTTTGGATTTTTATCCCGAAGAAATCCAAAGTTTGGATTTTATCCCGAATAAATCCAATTATTTTGAGTTTTTCCAAGCTGACCGAAAGAACCGCTGAAATAACGGTCCCACATTCCTAGTCACGGAGAAGAACCAGGTTTTTGGAGGAAGGAGACTCTCCTGGTGGACTTGTCCTGAAACTTTCCCAGCTCCCATCGCCAGCTAACTGGGAGGCTGCGGAGAAAGAATGCTGCTATCTTCTGTCCACATCGGCGGTCCCGGTGGTTTCGTTGTGTTTATGTGAAGGCTAAAAACAAACATGATCTCGGAGGAGAGAAGTAGCCCCGTAAATAAACAAATCCTGAACTTTCCGGTGGGTTTGCTTATCCGTTCTCCGAAGAGGCGCCTGGCCATGCTGGGGAGGAAACACAGCAATGGATCCCTGCAGTAAGTCCGCTCAGGCTCCTTTAGCTCATTAACTTGTCAGAATAGTTTCAGCTACTTTAGCTCTGATGGAAGCGGTTATATGGTGATTATTTGTCATCTGTTTTCACACTATGACAACTTTTAAACAGTTTAAATTTGTGTTCAAAACAGAATGTATTTATTAGTTCCCAGATAAATAGTAGTAAACATTATCACACAATGTACTAATAAATATTTCCTTAATGTTTATTTCTTTAAAATTCCTTGTTTAAAAGTTCAGCAACATCCAAAAACAGTGGTTCCCAAACCCAGGGTCAGGGCTCCAATCAGGATCGCCAAACACTCATGAGGGCCCTCAGATGATATCTAATAATTAAACAGTTAAAATAGTTGTTATTAAATTATTATTAAAAAAAGACTCAGGATGGTTTTGTTAAAGCCCCATCATTCTTTGAATGGATTCATATTTGATGCCTTTCATCTCAGAACATCCTCATCGTTTATTGAAAAATGATGAAGTTCTATCAGTTTTTGGCCAATTCATGAAAACAGTCCTGGAGGGTGCGTGGGAGTTCGTCCAACCAATCATGTGTTTGGTGGATTTGGAGAAGGCGTTTGACCGCGTCCCTCGGGGGGCCCTGTGGGGGGTACTCTGGGAGTATGGGGTACCAGGCCCCTTGATACGGGCTGTTAGGTCCCTGTACGACCAGTGTCAGAGCTTGGTCCGCATTGCCGGCAGTAAGTCGGGCTCGTTTCCGGTGAGAGTTGGACTCCGCCAAGGCTGCCCTTTGTCACCGATTCTGTTCATAACTTTCATGGACAGAATTTCTAGGTGCAGCCAAGGTGGTGAGGGGATCCGTTTTGGTGGCCTAAGGATCAGGTCTCTGCTTTTGGCAGATGATGTGGTCCTGTTGGCTTCATCAGAACGTGATCTCCGGCTTTCGCTGGAGCAGTTCACAGCTGAGTGTGAAGCAGCTGGGATGAGAATCAGCTCCTCTAAATCCAAGACCATGGTCTTGAGTCAGAAAAGGGTAGAATGCCTTCTCCAGGTCAGGGACGAGGTCCTGCCCCAAGTGGAGGAGTTCAAGTATCTCGGGGTCTTGTTCACAAGTGAGGGAAGGGTGGAGCGTGAGATCGACAGGCATATTGGTGCTGCGTCTGCAGTGATGCGGACGTTGTACCGGTCTGTCGTGGTGAAGAGAGAGCTGAGCCAAAAGGCGAAGCTCTCGATTTACAGGTCGATCTACGTTCCGACCCTCACCTATGGTCACGAGCTTTAGGTAGTGACCGAAAGAACGAGATTGCGGATACAAGCGGCCGAAATGAGTTTTCTCCGCAGGGTGTCTGAGCTCTCCCTTACCCCGAAATTCCACTATCTCCGCTCCGCCCCCGCTTTCCGCCGCCGCTCGCTTCCGAACTCAATTCACACTATACCCGCTCTACAACGGCTCCGCCCCGGTGCGGAGACCTGAGGTGCGCAAACAGGCATGCGTGGGAATTTCGAGATCTCGCGATACAGTCCGAGCAATAAATGCGGAAGTTAGATCCAAACAAATCATTCTGTGATTAAAATATTTTTAACACGGTCTTCAAATGTGTAAACACGTAAAAAATGTTTTGAGACATATGTGTATACATGTAATAGTCATTAGATAAAAATACCTGTGCATATGAAACAAAAAACGCTTTTGTTTATAGATTTATTGTGAAAAAACGGAAGTTGTGCTTGCTCACTTTCCTGTTGGGCGGTTGTGATTTCTGTAGATTGACTGCGGAGGTTCTCCGGCGTCCGGCAAAAATAGGATCGATTCTATTTTTGCCGGATGGCGGAACGGCGGGCGGCGCACTGCGCCACACGGCCGCAGTAGTGGAACAGCTCTGACTGACTACAAGGGAACCGTTTTTGCTGCGGAGTTCGTGCCGGAGCGGAGCGGAGCGGGGATAGTGGAATTTGGGGGTTAGAGATAGGGTGAGAAGCTCGGCCATCCGGGAGGGGCTCGGAGTAGACCCGCTGCTCCTCCACATCGAGAGGAGCCAGTTGAGGTGGCTCGGGCATCTGATTAGGATGCCTCCTGGACGCCTCCCTGGTGAGGGTTTCCGCGCACGTCCAACCAGGAGGAGACCCAAAGGAAGACCCAGGACACGCTGGAGGGACTATACCTCTCGGCTAGCCAGGGAACGCCTTGGGATTCCCCCGGAGGAGCTGGCCCAAGTGGCTGGGGAGAGGGAAGTCTGGGCCTCCCTCCTTAAGCTGCTGCCCCCACAACCCAACTCCGGATAAGCAGAAGAAAATGGATGGATGGATAGATGATAACATTATTATGTTCAGTCTCACACAATAACATATTATTGACTCTCAGCAACAACAACAGATTTGATCTCTAATAGCTGGAAATCTGACAGTTCTGTGTTTGCTAATGTAGATTAGCTTTGAGGGCTAAATCAAATATTCTTCCATCTGTCCTGTGGTTCAGGAGATATTTTGCTAAAGGAAAAACAAACAAGCATGAACATGATAACTCACATTTTCCTAGCAGCAATAAAGTCATTAGCAGTTTATATCAGTGATACTTGGGTGAGGCTTCTGCAGCTCTCAGGAACATTGCTAAGCTGAGTCCCATTCTGTCACTCTCTGAAATTGAGATTGTTATCCACACCTTCATCTCCTCACACTTAGACTACTGCAACTCACTTTTCACTTGTCTGAGTAAAACCTCCCTGAACCGTCTACAGGTGGTTCAAAATACCTGTGCTTGACTTCTGACCAAATCATCGAAGCACATCCACGTCACCCCGCTTCTCTTCCAGCTTCACTAGCTGCCGGTTAACTTCAGGGTTCATTTCAAGATCCTGGTTCTGGTTTTAGGTCCTTACATGGACAAGCACCATCATACATTGGTGATCTTCTCAGTCCCTACACCCCCAGCAGGTCCCTGAGGTCCTGTGATCAATTCAATTCAATTCAATTCAGTTTATTTATATAGCGCCAGATCACGACAAGAGTCGTCTCAAGGCACTTCACAAAGTAAACATTCCAATACAGTTCAGTTCATAAGCCAATCAGTAAAAAAGTTTCCTATATAAGGGACCCAGCAGATTGCATCAAGACACTGACTAGTGTCATTGTGTTGGTACAATCCTCATACTAAGCAAGCATTTAGCGACAGTGGGAAGGAAAACTCCCTTTTAACAGGAAGAAACCTCCAGAACCATCAAAGCCTACTGGTTGTGCAGCGCACCAGGCTAAAGACCAAAAGTGACAGATCATTTGCTGCTGTGGCCCCCAGACTCTGGAACTCTCTCCCCCTGAGCCTGAGATCAGTGGACTCAGTGGTCTCCTTTAAGAAGCAGCTGAAAACTCACCTGTTCAGGCTTTGGTGTGACCTCCTGTTCCTCCTTTTTTCCTCACTGGCTCCCTGTCATGCTGCTGTTTCTGTCAGTTCTGTCTTTTTCAGATGCACTTGTTTCTTTTCATTCATTTTTATTCTTATTTTCAAATCTTATTTTTTTTCTTTCTCTTTTTTATTTATTTATCATTTTTATTTTTTTATTGTGCTTGTAAAGCACCCTGTTATTTTTATCTAGAGAGGTGCTATATAAAAAATCCTTTCTTCTTCTTAATGTGTCAGAGGATGAAAAATTTTACAAACATGGAGAATAAAGAGAGGAGATGTGGTCAGTCTGTCCTCCAGCAGTCTAAGCCTATAGCAGCATAACTAAAGGGATGAGCCAGGACAACCCGGTCTAACTCTAACTAGAAGATTCATCAGAGAGGAAAGTCTGAAGCTGAGTCTTAAAAGTAGACAGGGTGTCTGCCTCATGGATGGAAACTACAAGCTGGCTCTGCCAGAGAGGAGCCTGAGAACTCTACCTCCTGTTCTAGGAACCACAAACACACCTGCTGTAAAGCTGTTAGGAACATCTGGAATAAGAAAACCTTTATTAAAAGATGGTGCTTGATCTTTATGAGCTTTAGAAATTACAAGTAAAATTTCAAACTCAGTTCTGGCTCTTCCAGGGAGCATGAGGTTGTAGGTGTGATGGATTTGGGATCTAATAAAGTTAATTGTTTAGCTCCATTATTATCACTCCTCTAGAGAGTCTGTGATGTTTTAATCACCTCTCGAGTTCTCAAATGAGTGAACTGCCCAGATTATCATGTGTTTTCCTGTAAAATGGTTTTGTTGCTTGAATTTGATTCTTTGTTTTGACCAGTCAAACAATCTGTTGATAAATTAGAAAGAAATGTAGATAAATGATAATTTATTATATCTAAAGTGTCCACATGTTCTGGAGCTGATTTCTCTGTCTTCTTAGGTCCAACAAGTCTGACAGCACTGTCCGCTCTGCTGAGAGCGTTGGTGTTCGTCAGCCAGCCAAGAGCAAAATCAGGCGTCACAACAACAGGCTTTCCACTGTTTTCAACCACAGCCCCAACCTGCGGGACAGCGGGCGCCGTGGCCAGACGAGGGGTAGCGGGAGCCTGTCTGGAGAGCTTCAGCCTGCAGACGACCCGGCTGAGCTGTCCAGCCAGTTGTCTGTTCCAGGAATCTTGAAGATCTTTGGTAGTGACATCTGTCACGGGACCCACTACAAGAGCGTACTGGCCACCACTCAGTCCAGTGCAAAGGAGCTGGTGAGGGAGGCTTTAGAGAGGTGAGACATCTCAGACTGCTCTGTGATCAGCGAGCCTGCCTCCATCTCTCAAACATCTCATTATCAGCTATCACTTAACTACATGGTCCATTCATCATGTGTTCAGATAAAGAGCTACAAGTAGTGGAAAAACTCACGTCTTAAACTTTGTCTGAAAGAAGATTTGCAGTATTATTGCACTATTATTATTCTTTATTTATTATTATTCTGAGTAAAATTGTCACAGAGGTGGAGGTGGTGCACTGGGTAAAACAGAATAGAAAATGATTTTATGTTCCTCATTGGGGAAATTTGGGTGGAACAGCAGAAGCATCTAATGCAAACAAAGGGCACAAAGTCACCTCTAACAGTAAAAGAAATGTCTGACAGAGCAGCAAACGAGGGCGGTCACATTTAAACCTCATTTATACCGAGTCCAGAGCGGATCGGAGTCTGTGAAGCATCTGCAGAGACCAAAAATCATTGAGTCCAATCAGAGCATTCACTCCGGCTGCGGTGCAGATCTGGATGTGGAGCTGCGGAATCTGTCCATTGGTTTCTACCTTTTCCCAGATGCTGCATGTGGATCATCATGAAGTTACATACATACAGAAATTACATGAGCCAGAGAAGTGAGACACGTGGCAGAGATAGATAGATTCATCCTGTTTAATTCAAAATAAAATCCATGCTGCATCATTCTGTCAGCTTCTTTGTTATTAATGACAGGGATAGGGAGCGTGGCTTTTGTGTACCAGCTCCTCTCTACACACACAATTGTTATCGTGTGAACTTGCGAGCAACTTTCTGGAGACGTTCTGCACACGATCCCCAGTCAGCGTAAACGGCAGTCCGCCTGGAAGCCCGCCGTAAGGATTCCAGTCTGTACTCGTACCACACTCGGTATAAATGAGACTTTCACCATCAGGACCACACAGCAGAGGTCTGATCCCAGCAGAACATGGCAAACAGAGCAGAGTGGTATTTAACAGCCGAGGGTGATTACTGACTGAGAACAGCTGAGCTGATAGATGGATGCAGGGCAGGTGTGAGTGATTACCTGAGAGAAAAGAAACAAACTGTAGAACAAAAAAGGCATTTGAAAACACAGGAAAACAACAAACGAAATAACACACAAATAAAAACCATTCAATAAGCCTGAAACAATAAGTTATCTAATCAAAAAGAGGTGTGTCTAGTTGAAATTAAAGTGTGTTATATGGCTCAAATCCACTGAGTGAATTTGGTCCTCCATCCATTTTCCCATGATCCTTCTGAGTGTCTGCTCATGGTGTCCAGGTACTGTCTGGAAAAAGAAGACCCAAACGACTATGTGCTGTGTGACGTGATTGGCCAGGCGGGGGCTGATAGCCAGTGGAAGAGAGAGTGCTTCAGAGTTGTGGGAGACAGCGAGAGGCCCCTCATGCTGCAGTCCCTTTGGAAGCCAAAGGAGGGCTTCTCCAGGAGGTTTGAAATCCAGCGGCGAGCGACAGTTAGGGAGCAGAATCAGGAGGACAGAGACACAATCACAGCAGGTATTTACATCACATCCTGGTTCAGTGACCCTAACATCTTTACTCCTGGGTGATAATGAGTCTCAGTCTGGACAGGAGGAGCCGTCCTCTCTGACTCTCACCCTGGACTAACAGTCTTTATTGTCTCACTTATCAGCAGCTGGAACCAAGGAGACACCAAGGAGGTCAGGAGGGGGGTCAGAGTGGCCCTGCTCTTATCTGTATTTTATTTAAGGCACCCATCAGGTCCCTGTGGAGCATTATGGTACTGGACAGCTTGTCCAACTGGATCAGGAGCTGCCAGAACTCGGTTTCTTACAGTTTGTTGTGTTAGAGCTGAGTTTCAGCTCATTGACTTTGGTTCAGGCTTGTTTGGTTCTCATCTGTGTCAGAGCAGCACGTGACTTTGTTAATGCTGGATTTTAAACTTAAAGTGAAATGATATGAGTGGTTCTATAACTCTATAAAAGCTAGCAGGTGTTATAAGACCTGATGGTGTTTGTAGTTTCCAGATTTGAAGTTTGGGTTGATCGACCTAGCTGCCATGTTCCTCAAGTCCTTCTTTGCTTTCATGTTTTCGTGTTTTTGTGAGAAGTTTATTGTCTCATATGGTCATAATGTTTTACAACTTTGAAAACTAAAAACATCAGTCTGACTCTGCTGTGGATCTCCTCCTCCTCCTCCTCTGAGTGACCAGGAAGCGGTCCTGTGTGGGTTTTAGAGCCCGTTCTGTCAGAGCTGTGCTGAACAAAGGAAAACACCCATTTCCACAGCTGATAAGAGCAGTGGTGCGGCGGGTGTGAAGCCCGGTTCTGTGGACATTCCTATGTGCTTAATGGCTCCAGAACAGCTGAATGCTGTTTGTGTTACGTCAGACTGAGCTGCTGTTGATATCAGATACAGTTCGACTTCCCTTTAGTCCTCTGTCCTCTGGTTCTGTTGGCTTTGAATCAGATCCAGTTGACTGAATCATTACTCTGGGGTCTGTTTGGGTTACCAGAACAATTTCAGGGGGTTCTGGTGATGATGGACAGATCTTGTCCTGTTCATGTTCAAAGATGAAAAGATTAGGATTTACTGCTATTTTTACAGCTATAACATGTTAGTTTGTTGTGTTATTTTCTGATTACCTTTAACATTAAAGGTTCTGGTATCAAACAGGAGTTGGTTTTAGTTTTTTTATAAATACTGTCCTCCTGTTCAGTTAAGGCAGAAACTAACTTAGAGTCTCTTGTTGGTCCAGGTATTAACGCTCAGGCTCGTAAACTTCAGAGGAACCGCTCCAGAGTTGCCTCCCTGTTCGTGGACAGCAGTGGGGATGATGCAGATGGACTTGGGTTCTGGAGGAGTCTGAGTGAGATGGATCTGTCTGCAATGGGGAAGGAGGCCAGCCGAGCCCAGCAGAGCGCTCTCAGAGAGGACCCGGAGGCAGAGGCGGACAAGGAGGTGCTGCGACTGGGTGTGGAGAAGGAAGAGACAGAGAGCAGTGATGACAACACCACCCAGTACTCCATCCACCCTCCGTTTGACTTCCCGTACTTCCTCCTGCTGCAGGGCTACAACCACAGACAGGTGAGGAGAGGAATGTCCCAGAGTGAATCAGACCATAGCATTAATGATATGTAGTTTTCTGACTGCATTTCACTGTGAGTTTGGGTTTACCGGAGAGTTAATACGATGTATTACAATACTTAAAAGCCAGATGATATTTGCGGCAGAGAACGCCTCGACTAGTAGAAGCTAACCGTTAGCATTAGCAACTCCACCACACAGCAGAATGATAAATGACCCACACTTGTACAGCACCTTTCAGAGTCAGAGGACTCCAAAGCACTTTACACTACACTGTATCATTCATCCATCCACACACACATTCACACGCTGGTGATGATGAACTACAATGTAGCCACAGCCACTGAAGCACACTGACAGAAGTAAGGCTAATGAGCACTGGCACCACTGGTCCCTTTGACCACCACCAGCAGGGAAGCAGGGATAAGTGTCTTGCCTAAGGACACAACGACTGCAACAGACTGAGCGGGACTCGATCCTACAACTTCCGGTTATGAGACAGGCAGTTAACTCCTCTGCCACTGCCGTACAAATATAACACATGCTGTCTGTGTAACTCAGCAGGCAGATGTATTAATATGTCTCTGACACAGGACTAAAATATCTGAGTCCATCTGACATCTGAGTCATGTGTCATTCTTAAAAAAAGCTTCATGTTTGAACTTTGAAAAATGAATTTAAGAACAAACTAATAAAGTACAGCTACATACATTATAATAGTTTAAATAAAGAGTTTGTCCCATAGACCTGAGGAAGTGGAGCTCCTGAGGAATCAGTGTGTTTACAGAAGGCTTAATGCAGCTTAACAGAGACAACAAGGCGTGAGAGTGTTGGACTGAACACCTCCTGTTGCCAACTTCAAGGAAAACATCCCAGCTCTGGTTATCTGGTTAAAAAGGGAGCGGGGACTTCAGTCTGCATTTCTCAGAGTGGATTTCTGAGGTTTAGGAAATAGAAGCAGCAGATCTATTTTAACTGCGTCTAACCCACAGGATGAGCCGTCTGTGATCATATGCCAACAGAGGGATGGCTTCACCATAAACCTTGTCAGCACGTTCAGTTAAACATAGCCAGAGCTGAGACTTTACATGAGCCCAAACTACTGGAACAGAGTCTGAACTTTGTTTTTAGATACCACTGGTCCTGAAACAACTCATAACTCACATCAGACTCAAGAGGCGTGTTGTGGCTTATTCTCAGCTTGTCCCGAGAACAGAAACCTTCTTCTTCTACTGCTGGTGGAGATGGATGACCGAGACTAGCTCTGCAGCTAGCTGAGATGTCTGATGGCTCTATAAGTCAACCCCAACCCAAAGAGAAGAAACTATGGGTGTGCATTTTCTCACCGGTCATAAACAGGAACTGAAAGCTGAAGTTTTTGACTCAGTTGTCACAGATCGACTGGAGGAACTAAACTCACTTGGATCTTCTGCTAACCATTATTTTAATTATAGGCTGAGCTGACTGAGGGCCTGTGGAAGTTCCCTAAACCAAAACTATTTCTATTCACACAATGTAGGACCAAAATACAAAAACATCTCAACAATTTCACACGTTGGAATGAGCTAGTTCAGCAACTATGAGTCTAAAATACATTTTTAATGATGAACAGTATAAGATCAGCCAGTCCAATGCTGCCTGGCTGTAACCATCACAGATGATGATCGTTGTCCGCTGGCAAACGGTCAGAGTGTGGTGACCCCGAGGTCACTGACATGACATCACCTGTAATCCCCGGCCCTTCTTGTCCCGCCTCGTGCTGTAGGCCTTATTTATACCAGCTGATCCTGGTGCTGTTTACATTCACAGAGTGTTACACAAGCGAATCTATCCCATAATACATTCTAACAGACACAGTGTTTACTGTAAAGGAAGAAATGTGGAGGACAACAAATAGTGACACGTTTTAAGCATCAATGATTTTCAACTTCTTCAATAAGAACGAGTTTTATCTGTTTTAAGGACATTTTGTTCACTTTTTGTAAATTTGTTCTGTTGTTTTAAGCCTTTTTTAGAGTTAGTTTTCTAATATTTCTTTATATTTTAATTAATTGATTTAAACAAATGTTGGGTCTTGCTGTAAGACTAACAGTTTCTTAATGCTTTTCAGGATTTTGTCATCTATTTGATGAGTGGGACCACCACCATCTTTGGCTGCTGCAGGGAGCACAGTAACGGAGAAGACGAGGAGAGGTTAAAGGTGGACATCCTTCTGTTTGCTCCTGATGTGCTACCACAACATTGCTGTGTCCGGCGTCTGGACGCCAACTCCCAAACATCCACAGGAAAACACAAAAAGACGTTGACGATGCTGAAGCCCCTCCACGGTGCTACTGTGACCAGAAATGGGTTCCTGCTGAAAGAGGAAGTAGAGCTAAATCCTGGGGATTTGGTTGGTTTAGGAAAACACTACCTGTTCATGTTTAAAGATCCTACGAGCGGATCCATCAACAGTCCACCTTGGATGACTAGACTATGTACGAACTCTGACTCTTGCTCCTCGTGTGGCTCCTCTGTTCTCATGAACGGGTTCCAGACGAAACCATCACCTCGTCACTGGAGAGATCGGGAAGGCACCCAGGCTTTGCTCAGCTACGAGCTGGAGCAGGAGGAACGAGTCCTTCAGGAGATCCTGGACATGGTGGACCCCAGCAGGGATGATCCAAAGCTGACGCCAGCTTTCCTCCTGATTCTCTGCATTCAGCACTCAGCGTCCACGTTTGAGTTAGCCCACTTCAGGCAGCTGCTGCTCAGGATAGCCAGTCAGATCCAGCTTGTTGCATGGGTAAACATCAAACTCCTCTTTAATCACATAACCCAAGATGTGTGTACGCAGATATAACCCACTCTCTGAGTTAATCACCAGCTGATTCAAAAATGATTGAGTGCATAACATGAATATTTACTTAACTTTTCAGGAGGAGACGAAGAAACTCGCTGCCATCCAGCCAGAAACGTGAGTCTCAAATGTTTTAACAACATCACCTGCTGCTGTGATGCTACATGTGTCATCAGGCTCCTGAAATATCAACAAGAACAAACGTCAGAGACCAATCTAACAACCTCTGCTAATAACATCTAATTATTTAGTCCCAGAAACAGCCCATAACTCTATTAATTACATGACATGTTTCAGCACATTCATCTAAACTGTTTCTCACTAATTCTTTAGTGAACTTAGAACATTTTCTGTTGTTGCAGCCTGTTTAAGCATGGCTTAGCTAACGTAGCTGTTCAAATAAAACAAAAAAACTAGGTATCAGGACAAGTTCATTCAAGACGCTCAGGGTCAAATTTGATGGATTTCATCAGAAGTGCGTCAGAAAAAACTAAAGTGCTAACTTATAAACACAGAAACCCAAAGATTTCTCAGCGTGAAGGTTGAAACCTGAGAACAGGCAGCTTTAACACACAGCTATGAGTGTTTATGTCTAAACAGGGCTCAGGTTTGCAAATCAGAAAGGTTTGTGTTAAAACAAGGACAGATTTGTTGTGGCTGATTTTTAAGGAATAAATCCTGTAAATCTCTCTAAAGAGGAGAGATGCTCATGACTTTATTTCAAACTCAAAACACCATAAATTGAAGTCCCAACATCCCTGCAGGAATTCATGTCACCATCCTGATTTGAAAACCAGTGATTTTAAACTGATGATACAGGATCTGATTTCTTCCAGCTAATTAACATGATATGTTATTTAAGTGAAGTAACACCAACAGGAAACTTTTCTTCCTTCTTTTTATTATTAGTTTTTAGTCATTTGATTCCTGACTGGGTGTGTTTTCTCATCAGGATCTCAGGTGACGGACAGCCTGAGCATCTCCATCTTCTCACCATGGAGGAGCTGATCCCAGGTCTGCAGCCATTGGTTCTGTGGATGGCCAACTCCATCGAGCTGCTGCACTTCATCCAGCAGGAGGTCCCTCAGCTGCTGCCTCACAGGCAGGAGCACCAGGATACAGGTGGATGTTGCGTTGGTCGGCTCTAAACTGTCACAGCTGGAGGATTCCTAACACCTGCTTTTATGTTTTATCAGACCTGCTGTACTCTGAGATGTCCTCCACCCGCACAGCCTGTGAAGAAGCCATGACAGTTTTGGAGGAGGTCATCATGTTCACCTTCCAGCAGTCCGTTTACTATCTAACAAAGGTCAGGCTCACATGAGCAGATGCAGCATGAAGTGCCATCAACATGTTTCTGGTGTGAAACCCTTAGTGTCCCACATGTGGAGCAGGAAACAGGGCTGTGTGAACACAACATTGTGTTTTCATTGAGCGTATTCCAGACAGAAACACAATAACAGAATGGAAACACAAACTCTGGGTCAGGAAGGGCTGGGAGATAGTGACTGGCTGTCTTTTCCACTCGCTGCAACACAAACACTGACAAAGTGCTATCTGAAGGTTACGGGGGTTTTAATAACAAAACCTGAATGTTTGATTTGAAGGGAAAACAATCTGAAGACCACATTCAGAACATTTCCCTTCAGATCAGATATTACTGAGGTGGTTTATGGAGAAGTTAACTAAATGTCTAAATCTGTTTGAGGTCTAACGCTGTGCAGCTCTTGAACATTTTAGGTAGCTCAGATGAAACTTATTTGGTGAATATTCTCAATCAGAGCAGCTCGTCCCAGAGAGAATCCTCCTCTTCTCTTGTGTTTTAATAGGACCAGTGAGTGTCTTTCTGTTATCTCCTCAGAAAAGGAAAAGGATGTTTTATTTTGTCTCATGTCAACAGAAATGAGCCTGAGACAGAATTACTGATAATAACCTGCTTTATTTATTCTGCTCTAAACTGTAAAACAACAAATTCTGACTGAGACATGAACTCATGAAGGCTTAGACACACACACACACACACACACACACACACACACACACACTGACTTTATCTGACTTTTATCTGTTTCATCCAAGTCGTCTGCTGGTTTCTGTCAAACAGTTGGCATTTGTTTTAGCCAAAACTGTGAATCTTGGGTCCTTTGCTTTGAAGTTGAGCTCTGAAGAATTAGTCTCTAATCTTTTTATGACATGAAGAAGGAATTTATTTGGGTTTATTGTGCTGCATTATTTATTATGCTTTATTGTGCTGCAGTTCATCATAAACCAGCATAGTATCAGATTAAATTATGTTCATTAGAAGGATTAGATGTAATCAAGCTAAAGTAGACAGGAGAGACTAGACCACCCCCACACACACACACACACACTCACACACACACACACACACACACACACACACACACACACACACACGGTGAGCATGAACAGTTTGTCCTGGTGCTAAAAGTCTGAGGCATTTCTAATCTCTACCTAAAACATGTTTCCTCCACTGGGAAAATGCTGTTTTTGCTTGTTACTCAGCCAAAGGAGAAGGTTCTTCTGACGTGGTTCAGAGTTGGTTATTTGTTACTTTTTGTGAATGATTCTGCTGCTGTTTATTTTGTAAGAGTAACAAGTGAAGTTCTTTTAGTTATGGTCTGTGTTTGTTTTATGTTTCTGGTGGGAAAAAGAAGGTGATGATTCACCGTAACGAGTGGCGCTCTGTTTCCTGCTGACGAGAACAAGCTGTCATCAGAAAAAAGGAAGGGAGGAGAGAGATCTTTCTGTTCATTTCCTGTTGACGACTGAGTGTTTATGTATTTTTGTGTCCCCTTATTTTCTCTCTCTTTCTGCAGGTCTAGAAGCAGATTCTTTTGCATCTTTATTGTTTATTTTTGTGAACTTTTTCCCCCCACCTCTTCCTTCCCTTTCCCCCCTTTCTCTTTCATTTATGTCTCCGTGTCCGTTGGGATTTAAAAGAACCAAAAGCATTTCTTATAAAGTTTTGATATCAGGCGGGGCATTATAGTTGATCTATAACGCTACACCTGTGAGAGTAAAACTGTAAGGCTTGTTTTCGGCACTCAGACATCAATTCTGATTGCTGTACGTCAGGACAGGACATGGGAAAAAATAAATAAAAAAGAAGATTCTGTTAGTATGTTTCTCCCACAGCCTGAGATGTGACTGTTGAATGAGGAAACTTTTTTTTTTTTTACTTTGTTAAATCTTCTTAAATGTTTAAAATGTTACGTTTACATCGACTTAAGGACTGTTGTGATTGAAAAGCTTTTGGGGGATGATATGTTGTGTCAGACATGTTTTAATATTTATATATAAAAAAAGCAAATATCTGACATCTTCTATTCATTGATGAAAATAAACCCATATGAAATAATCGTGATGCATCAAAGCTGCAGAGCTGCTCAGCTCTGGGATGGGGCATCACCCAGAACAACCGTTCTGTCTGCTTCAGCTGTCAGACCAAAACCAGAGCAGCATTTTTATAAATAAAAGTCACAGTAACAAAAAAATGATCACACTCGGATTAGATGAGAAATTTCAATAAAAAAAAACTAATCAGTAATGAAAACTAGTAGCTGCTGGAAAACACACTTTATTTACATGAGGAAATACGTACTGTATATTGGTATGTATGTTTTCGTGTGTTCGTGCCTCCCACTCTGAGTGATCGTGTTGTGAATCAGACCAGAAAACAGATGTTTCTGGATCTCTAACTGTTACTCAGAACAGAAGCTTGTGTCTGGTTAGTGTTTGATGATGATGTGACTCGTCTCCTCCCCCTACAGAGTATGTACTCAGCCCTGTCCGGTCTGCTGGATGGGAATCCCTTCTCAGAGAGGGGTCAGCTACGAGTTCCAGACGGGCTCAGCAGCATCTTGGAGGTGCTGAAGGAGGCGCTGAAGCTCCTCACCACCTTCCAGGTGCACCCAGACATCTCCTTACAACTCTGTGCCTACCTGTTCTTCTTCATCAACGCATCGCTGTTCAACACCCTGATGGAAAGAGGTACGGGCTTAGCTGAACCAATCGGCATCCACGCCAGTGTTTTAACTCATTTTCTGCTTCCTGAACACAGATGTTGGTCATTTGGTTGTTTGTTAAAATGTGTTTGTTGTGTTATTTAGATTTGCATGTTGAAGGGTTCAAAAGGAAACTTGAAACAGCTGCACATAAATGTATCATCATCAGTATGTGAGCCCAAACAGAGCTTTATAGAGGCTCAAAGAATTGTAAAAAATTGTTTTTCCAATCTAATTTTATTTCTAAAGCACATTTAAAAACAGCATGGCAGCTGACCAAGGTGCTGTACAGGTAAAACATAAAAACACAATTAAACAATAGAATACCTCATTTCAGTTTGTCTGTTATAAATAAAACTTTGGATTTTAAACCAAATGTGTACATTATATCACAAATGTATCATTATTGTAATGCTGATGTGCACAATAGGGATACTCGTCTCTCTTTTTATCCACAAGGGTTGTAACACCTGAATAAAATACCACACTAACGAACAAAAACAAGCATTGTTTCTAAGTATTTAATAGTTGAAATTCATATTGTTGAAAATGATATTTAAATAAAGAAAATATTAACGTAATATCCAGTGACCCTAAATTAAACTAGTCTAAGTGGCATAGAATACAATATTATAATGCAAGAAGCCAGAGTCCTGTTTAGGGGACAGGAAGGTAAATATCCAGCATGTGAGCTGCTTCTCTAATTGAAGACTTCCTGCTTGTTCAGGTTCTGTGGCCGGGTTCTACCAGTGGTCCCGTGGTGTGCAGATCCGAGCTAACCTGGACATGCTGATGGACTGGAGTCAGAGCATCGGCCTGGGGGATTTAGCCTCTGAGTTCCTCCAGAAGTTTTCTGCTGCTGTCAACCTGCTGGCCACACCCAAAGAGACCCTGCTGCAGGTCAGCAGACGTCTGTCGGTCTTTTCCTGTTTGTCTGCAGCCCAGAGAGCTCGCTCACATTTATGTCTGCAGCAGTGTTTCCTCCTCCTAAAGGTGTCAGAATGACTGGTCTGACTGATATTATCTCCGCAGCTTTATGAAATATTTACTTATCTTAAACTACACAAACATGATCTTTACTTTGGTCAAATATCATTAATTCCTGTTACATGGATCATTTCAGATCAATCTAATTATTAAGTTATGATGATGGTTCATAGTTTTATGGTCACCCAGGGTACATATGGTTCCTGCAGGAAACAGAATGAGTAAATATTTAGAAATCCTTAAATCATGACATCATAGCACTAGTGAAGGTGGGAATGAGATCACATCCTGTTACCTGGACTAATATTACCTGTTCAGACTCGTTTACTTCTGTCTAACAGCCTAAACAGCATTTCCTGGTTCAAGGAAAACATTGTAACAGGAAAAGCATCTAACGCGTCTTACATCCTGTGTGTGTGCATGCGTGTGTGTGTGCGTGTGTGTGTGTGCGTGTGTGTACACGCAAACAACATGGTGTGAGAAAGAACAAACTGTTTATTCTGCTACTAACTCAGCCCTTAATCCCTCCTTAAGCACTTTGCTCTCTTAGTTACCGATTCACATCTCGTTTGTGTAACTGAGAGGAGCCGAGCTCACGTTGGGCTTCTTAAATACTGAGATAAAAAAGAAAACAAGTAAAATTACTCAGCTATGTTAGCATGCTAGCGCTCTCACACACCCATAAAAATACAAACCTCTGTCAGGTTTTATTGCAGCTGAAACATGAAAACATGCTGATGTTTTAGTGGTGTTCTGTCTCTTGGCTGCCTGGATCTTTTTTATTTACTCTGTTTTATGTTCATCCTGCTTCCTACATCATCTCATTTAGAGCAAGACTTTTAGATCAAAGCCTGCGTATGAAGACAAATAGGTTTAGGCTAATGTGTTTAGCTCGTTGTTGTGGGAGCTAATGCTCAGAGGGATTAATGTAAGTCAGAAGTGATTTACTTGAAGACAGAAAAGCAGTTTAATTAGGTTCAGATGGAGGCATCAGTAGGTTCAGAGTTATTAGGAGTTTTAGACATTTATTCTTATTCATTTATTGCATTTTTTATTTATTATATATGTTATTTATTATTATATGTTTTCTGTGCTAGTTTAGTGCTTTTATTTTGTGTCAAAGCTTTTATTTTGAAGAATTCAGTTCATCTGCTTTGATGAACTTTCAGCTTTAATTTATGTTAGTGCACATTTGTAATTGGGATTTAGCTCCAAAGGATCACAAAAACAAAATAACGGACAAACATTTATTCTATTTTTAAATCACATTCTGTGTTGTTAGAATGCTCTTATTTTGACATTCCTTTTGAATGACACACACTTCCTTTTTTCTTTTGGTGACCAAACTCATAGACATAAGTTTGGTCATATGATGACCAAATTTATGTGCATCATATGACCAAACGTATGTGCCCCCACCCTTCCATCAACCATCCACACACACACACACACACACACACACACACACACACACACACACACACACTGTTTTTTGGCATTATTGTTCCATTCAGCTTTGTTTCCAGACATCAATGCTTCTAAAAAAAAATCTAATTTTATTCCCAAAAACTCCTTGTTTGGACCTCTGGGGTTCCGTAGAAGCTCCTCTAGACTTAGTGCTGTCTGTCCATGTTTCCTTTGACTGATGGATCAAGTAGAAGATGAAGTTACATTAGTTGGGTTCTACAGGTGTTTAAATAAATGTCTGAAAGTTAGACATTTATTTGACTCTAAAGACAAAACTTGTTTATGATCAAAGTTTATAAATCTGAAATTATTCATTAAAATAAACAACAATATAAGGATGTTAATCTGGTGAAATGAGGACAGGTTATAATATACAGACCAGTGCTGTCACTATGATGCTCTTATTTTGGTGAGCCACACCGCAGCATTCCTGGTGTGTTTTCACATGAAGAGGATAAATCATTGAAGTGTTTTCTTGCACAGTGAGTTATGGAGGTAAATATTTTAGAATGAACCCAAATAATTATGATTTTTCTCCCCCCCTTAATCTAGCCGCCATACTTCTTGCTGGTGTGTTATGTTTGGCTGAAGTTGGGAATGATGTTATAGGGAGAAAAGACTGTTTCCTACTGAAGCTGAATAAAAACCAGCGTAAGCCGTTGCAGCATCAGAGCGTTTTCTAGGTTCTAGTCTGAGAGTTGGAGGCCTGTTTTCCATGAATGACTCAGCGTTTAAACTCCTGTTCCGGCTGCCGAAGGCTCCGTCTCGTCTCCTCACTCACCAGTCGGCTGCTGCTTTTATATAGAACCCTGTTCTGGCATGAGATCACTTTGTGGCTGCTGCAAACGGCCCACACCCTCAGCGGGCTTTCATTTTCCGTCCGTAGCGCTGCGTGTAGAACTGTTGTGGTTTTCTAGCTGTAAACTGAAGCAGAGCGACGGGTTTCTGCTTGTTTAGTGAAGAGAAATAACTGACAAACATTAAATCTCAGACGTAAACAGAAACACTTTTAGGTTTCTGTTGTTTCCCTGCAGAGTTGGACATCAGGGTGGAGTCTGTTGTGAGAGCGACCCAATGGTATTCAGCTCATGGTTCCTTCCTCCAGTCAGAATGTTTGTCTGTCAGTAATCAGATAAACACTTCTGCTCAGTCACCCACAAGTCACTAAGAGGTTAAATGTCACTCTCCAACTTGTTTTCATCTGCTGTGAGACGATAAGCGTTCCTCCTGAGGAGGACTTTGACAGCAGCGCTTCTCACCGTGTTCAAAATAAAGATGTAATAACTGATCACTCACGTTTATACAGCACAGGGTAAAATCAAGAGCCACAGCAGGTGATGTGACTGCATTCATCAGAACGATTCTCCCATGAGGCTTCGCTGCCGCTGTCAGAAACAGCATGTTTGTTATGTTGATATAATTTACTTGATTTAAATGCTTTACACCAAATGAGAGAGCACCATAGAACAGAGTAGAGGAGAATCCTCTCCTCTGCCCTTCTTCATTCTCTCAGAGTAATTCAGAGGTTTTGTGGTTTGTTCTTAAAATAAGCCATCGGTGGAGATCATGACGGGTTGAGAAAAGCCTTTCTTTTTTGTTTTGTTTTGTGTTGACGCAGGCGTCCTGGACCTCTCTCAGGATGGAGTTCACTGCTCTGAAACCGGCCCAGCTTCACCACATGCTGAGGGAGTACAGCGCCGGTAAGGCCTGTCCCGCTGAGTGGAGTCCATCTCCAGAGGACACAGAGGACACCCTCAGGACAGGTGAGATAGAAACCTTGTGGACAAGAAGGATTTATCAGCTACATCAGGTTTCTCATAAAATGCTTTTAAAAAAGAGAGATCTTCATGTTTCAAGTGTTCACATATTTAACAGAAACACAAACAATACAGATAAATAGCCCAAAATAAAGGAGCAGAGTATTCACAGATCTACATGTTTCTGTCTGTGAAAACCTTTGTAGATTAGTTTTTCCTCAGGAGGACGTTGTTTACAGTAAACTGGAGCAACCAGACTCCTGGTGGTGAAAATCAAGACAAACTATCATAAAGTTCACATGTTCAAACATGACAGCTGGAACGTCCGACCGCACAAAACCTGGTGATAAACAACAAGAACAGGAAGGCGTTTAATGACACAATAAAATCAGATGACAGATCTGAGTTCAGTCCTGACGACAGAGTGAAGTCTGCTCTGTTTGTTGTGGATTTGACTTGAACCTGAAAGCTGAAACAGAAAAACGTGTTTCCAGATTAAACGTCTTCATGAAGATGCTCTCTGATCTAAAGCTTTTCTAAGATGGCCACCACAGAAGCATCTGATCAGGATCCAGCAGGACTTGGTTTACTGCCCCTAATTAGCTGTAAAGCCAAAGTTAAATGTAGAGGATCGTGTTTCGGGTCATTCTGGAGCTCTGCTGTGCGTGATGGATAGTAACGGCTCCTCCTCTCTGCAGCAGACATCCTGGAGAGTTTCGACAACCACCCGCCGCTCATCCTGCCCAGCAGCACCTTCCACCTGGAGCTCAGTAAACCCACCGTGGAGCCGGCTCTTTTTCAACAGCTCGCTCGTCTGCAGGACTTTGTTGTTCGGCTGCATCGCAGTGAAACTCTAGCCGAACAGGATGGAGGCAAACGGGTAACGAGCTTTGGCCCAACATCGTAATGAGAAGTCAGGGAATGAGATGCTTTGAAAGTTCTACTTCTGTTATTGATTAACTTTATGTTCCCCAAACTCAGGTTCCTAATGGTCTGTCGGCCCACCAGGTGGTCTCCGGGCCTTCTGCTGGCCCCTGCCCTGAGGGAGAGCAGGACCGTGCCTCTCCTGCAGAACCAGCGCAGGCCCGAGCATCTCATGGTGACCTGAGCAGCTGTGAAGCTGTGCTTACCCAGAAGCTGAAGAACCTGGAGCTGCAGAACGCGCTTCCTAGACGGGCTGATACGGGCTACCACAAGAGCCTGGCTCTGGACCCGTCCTGCCTGCTCACCCCACCCAACACCCCGCAAGGGATGGACCTTTCTGAGCTGGAAGCTGATCTACAGGAGGGCGCCCAACAGCTGAGGAAAGGTAACACCTAAAACCATCTTGATCTGTCGTCTTTTAGCTTCTCTTTATGGTTTCAGGTTTGGGGCTGAACTCCTTTCTAAAGTCCTGGTAAAGTCTAGAGAAGGGGAGGAATGTTAGAAACATAAAGCTAAGACTAAACCCTGTGATAACGACCATCTTAGTGACCTGTTAACAACTTAAGCTGGGTTTTTCTAATGCCACACAGATCAAACCCGGTTCTGGAACCATAGCTTCAGGAACCATTCCTCCTTAAACCGCTTTTACCCCTGAAGCCAATAAAGAATAAAGCGACTTGACCTTGTGGACCAGCTGAGTGCTTGTCCCATGAGGTTCCATGTCCACATAAAGGTGTCCAGACATGAAAGAGCCCCCCTCCTGTCCCCGTCCTTCACGTGGAGGTCAGGAATGTGGAGTGGAAGGCTGCAGGGTGGGTTCTCCATACAAAGGAAGGACTGCTTCCTCTCCCACCCCTATTGTTTATGGCCGCCTCCATCATGAGGTCATCTGTGGGAGTCAGAGGGAGTCTCAAGGAAAGTCACAGTTTTTAATTGAAATCTGAACGGTCGTTGGGTCAGATAGTGGAGCTAAAGCACAAGATCAAACCAGCTGTTGACATGTTTATGGAGACCTTTCTGTTTCCTCTGGTCAGCGGCTGACCAGCCTGATGGTTGGTGTTACGCCCACCTTCATTATTAAATAAACTATTAGTCAACTTTTTATCAGATAAAGCTGAGATATATCAGTCGTCCCCTAGTGGTCGGTTATAGTACCCAGTTGTTAGTGGAACAGCCAACAAGTTAAAACCCAGAGACTAATTTTCTAAAAACAGAAAAGATTTGTCACTTTTTTTTATCCTACAAGATGAAATGAAAGCTGGATAAACTCTTAATTTCCACTTATGAGTCGACATGTAAAGTAAAGGACCTGCTTCCTGGGTACTAGAAAACATGTTTCATACTTTCAGGTTTCTGACGTTAGTCACGTTTTAATCACTGATTTAGTTTAGGTTACATCTACAGGCTACTTCCTGCTGCCAGCTGTTTATTACATTATTTAGGTCTTTTATATTCTTTCTGGAAGCTTGTCTTCCTTCTATCACCGCTTTTCCCAATCTTCCTCTAAAGGGTTGTGTTCACTAAGAAGGAACAGCACTTATTTTACATCGTCCCTGTTTATCTGATATTATTGTTACTCAGGATGGAACCTCGAAGCTTTTAATCACTAAAGGGAAACTGCATCATTCTACATCAACTTTCCTTTGATGATGATGATAAACACAAGATTGATGAGCTGCCAGAGGATGAGTTAGTAATCCTAAAGCCAGCAGGTTAACCACCTGTTCATTTTAGTCCCTATGTCCGTTATAAGATCATAATTTAACGGCAGTGACACTTTCAAATTAGTCTGGGTCAAATGTTTAAGAATAGTACATTTACAGGAGGAGAGGACAAGCCTCAGCAAGTTCTAGCATATTAATGTATGATTGTGTCGTTTTGTCCTTCAAACCAAACCGCATGGGTCATAAAAAACCAAAGTGAATATAAATCAGAAGGTTATTTCCTTTAAGTAGTTTTCTAAACGTTTAAATTTGTCAGAACAAAATAAAACTCCTGAAAAGCTGTTATGATTTCTGTGTTGGTGCCACCCCAAGATTATTGGTCCCCCTTTAGATCCGGCCCTGTTAAAAGGTAGACCTGGAGATTAAAGCGTTTGAGACCTGGTTGTTACCTGGAGCCACAGGTGTTTTAGAGGTGCCTCCTAGTGGCCGTCTCTGGTGTTGCTCATCTTCAAAAACAAGTAATTTTTTGTAAACAACACATAGTGGTGGTGACGTTGTGTTTTTAGGTAAAGATTTCTATCTTTTTACAGGGTGAGTTCCAGTTCATTAGCAGAGGTTTTCCATCCAGCTGATGCTGAATGAGCTAAATGATCCAGTGTTCTGCTGTCTGACCACAGAAACCGTTCTACTAAATCTATCATGAGTCTGAAGTCTGAGCTGGTTTATAAAGGTGCTGGTTGTTCTGACTGAACAGAGTTCTGTTAGCATTAGCTGTTAGCAGGAAGCAGACTTCTAACCACAGAAATAAAACATTTAGTCTGCAAAAAAAGCTGCAGAGATTTTAGGTGTTTAAAGACTTGATGCAGATTTTAGTTGGGATTGAAACAAGACTTCTAAAACCCCTCTCATGTGATTCTGGTTCAGCCTGTGTTAATAACCGACCCCCATTTAGGAGTTTAAGCTGCAGGATTTAGTTGATCTTAATCAGGTGTCTTTACTCTCATTGGTTCTTGTTTTCTCTGAGTTTTTATTCAAACCAATTTGCTTAAATGCTTCAAGGATTAAACAGAAACCGCAACCATCTGGCCCAGTCTGTACGCCCTTAGCAGCTAATTAAGGGGGGGCACTTAACTTTTATAAGATAATAATTAAAACATTTTATTATGTTAGTTAGTTAGTTAGTTAGTTAGTTAGTTAGTTAGTTAGTTAGTTAGTTAGTTAGTTAGTTAGTTAGTTAGTTAGTTAGTTAAAGTCCAGACAAATTGATGATCTGTTAATGGTTTAGTTTTGTGACTTTTTCCTGGCTGGTTTACCATAAAGAAAATGCAAAGACATCAGCTAAAACGTGTTTATTTTAGGAGCTAGAGTCCCGATAGAGACAAAAATTGCTGATGGTGTCTCGTTATTTTTTGTGTCACTGCAATTGTATTGATAGTAAATGTAAATAATGCAGCTGATGTCTGAATTGTGGAGCACTTCTTGTGTCATCATCATCTCGGCACACCAAGCCATGCTTCTACCTCCACTTCTCTGTGGCTGTGGTGAGCAGGCGGCTGGTATTTTGAAAGTTTGGTAATCCTTTAATCTGTCCAGAGGAGCTACAACGAGGTGGTGATGTCAGGAGAGAAAAGAGCAGCGGCCGGTCCGTCATGGGAATTTACAGCTGGGTTGGTGCGTGGAATCTTAATCGGCAGCAGCATTGTTCAGGACAGGTCCTGCGTGGGGGGCAGATGGGCTGCATGCTGGGAAAAACAGGGTGGGAGGAAGGGTGGAGCTGTGGGTGGGGGGGTGGGGGGTGCAGTTTATCTGGTAGAAGAGCCACAGATACCAGGAGAGAAGATGTTTGATCCAAGATAATGTTAAGTGGAAGGAGACAATGCTCCTAGTGGTTGTCTTCAGTAAAAGTCTTAAGATCCGCCCCCTCCATGGAAGATATTTTACGGTTAAAACAATCCGCCTCAGGTCCTGTTTCCAGGTGTTGACTCCTGCTGATGATCCACATAGTTGTCACCTTGCAGCTGGATGAGTAGATGTTTGTGTTTAGCAGGAATTTGTTATTGGATGATTAAAAACACCTGATTGGTGCATATGGGGGGGGGGGGGGGTAAACTGGATCACTTGGCCTAGGGTTTTAATGATGAAAGATGGTGGAAATGTTCTCTCTATCTTTCCTTTTTAGACAAATGCGAGAGAACCACTTCATTTTTTTTGTTATTTTTTTATCTCCACAAAATATTTATAGCTGTATGTTAGAACGATGCATGAAAAAATATTTAAGCTGCCTTGTTTGCAGATTTGCCATTGTAGCTTTAAATAGTTGTGTTATACAGCTGTGGATAAATAATAAAGAAGTAAATGATATAGAAAATAACTTTTAAAGGAATGTCTCTGGTAGCGTTACATGAAAATATCAAATCATAGACCAGCTGCCTGTTGATTTGATACTTGAAATCCTAGTCAGGGTGAACATAAAAAAATCACATTTCCTGATAAATTGAACTGCACTCCTTTTTTAAATCTTTATTTAACCAGGCAAAAAACAGATTAATAACAATTTTTTAATTTACAACTGTGGCCTGGCATCCTTTCTTTATTTCCTACTGCTCATATGGCGTGTTTAGGACTCTAAGCTATTTAGTCTAGACTTGATTTAAGGCTTAAAAGTGACACACCATGACTTGTTCTACCTCTGAAAGATAATATTGAGGTATATGACATCAATCAGCGATGCAGAGATGTTTGACAGAGCAGAGACCCGTTCGTGTTGATCCTGTTCTAACATCAGTCTATGGTAGTAGTATTATATATATTATTAACTTGATTGTGTCTCTGATCTGACGTGTTTCCTGTTTTTTCAGCCAATGAGAGCAGGACAGGAAGTGTGGACGAAGACAAAGAGGAAGTGTTCACGGTAGAGATCCATAGAGGACCACACGGTCTCGGGCTGGCTCTAGTAGATGGAATGGTGCGACAGCTTCAAGCTTTCATTCTTCTCTTTCCTCGTCCTTCCTCTGGTCTGATCATGTTTTTGTTTTTTGTTCAGAAAACTCCTCTGCAAATGTACGGCATCTACGTGAAGTCCGTGGTTCCAGACTCCCCGGCTGCTCAGTGCCAGAAACTCAGAACGGGGGACCGAATTCTGGCCGTGAACGGAGTCAGCCTGGTCGGGATGGAGTATAACATGTAGGTCCACGACTGAACCGTCCTCAGCTGAAAGGAATTTATTTCACATTAAAGTTATCCCAACTTTTAAATGTTATCAGAATAAAAGCAGAGTTGATGTGTACAAATACAGCTCACTGCTCCTCAGAGGAATCATTTCTCCTCCAGTACCCATAAAGTGTTTATTATTATTATTGTTGTTATCATCATCATCATCTCATGGCTTGTTTTGTGTGGTTTTCAGTGGTAGAGAGCTGATTCGATCATCAGGTGACTCTCTTAGGCTGCTGGTCGCCAAGATGGACACAAAAGCGGGCAGCGAGATGTCAGCTACTACCAAGTGCTGAAGGCGTGCTGGTGCATGTTCAGGTGTAATTTGGAGTACTGGAGGAATATTTGACCCAGGACCAAAGAAAACGACCTTCCTGCTCTTCACTTCGACTCGCTGATGATCTGACACCGTCTGAGACTAAACCAGACGCAGACCGGAGGCGTTCTGCTGCCAGATGTAGGAAACAGTTTTACTTGCTGCTTCTGTTGGGACTGTAAAAACATCTTTGTTCTGTCCTCATAAACAGTAAAGAGAAAACCAGCATGTGTCTGAGCTGGTCCAGGATCAGCCCCTGCTGGCTCCAACTGGAATCATTTACAGACTCTTTAATTTATGGCTACTTAAAACAAGCATGTAACTACGTTTCACCAAACTTTATTTGTTGTTATTATCCAGTAATATAGCTGTTTCTGCCTCTGAAGTGCAGAAGCAGCATTATTTAATCTGTTTTGGACTTAACGCTTTTAAAAACAAGCAAAACCAAAAAAAGTTGGTCGTTTACAGAGCACTACAAATGTCAACATGTAAAATGTTGATTTATCTTATTGCAGGAACTGTGTCACTGGTCCCAGAACAGCTGTTTCCTGTTTCTCCAGATTTGATCAAATCGGAGTTATTTCAGCTGGTTTCTCTCTCAAACACACGCGCACACACACACACACACACACACGCACACACAGCTAAATCATCTGCAGGTGTTGGTTTGTGTTTCTGCTTTATGGTCTTTATGACCAAAAAAACTCAGAGGTTAAAGTTTCATTCACAGAAAATACAACAAACAGCTTTTAAATAAATCCGGTTGTTGTTTAAAGTCACAAAGAGCTGTAGCTAGCTGTGATCTCGTTTAATTTCATTATCAAAGAAACGTTTTCATGTTCGTCACTCAGTTCTTGTGTTGGAGGAACCCAAAGCCTTCAGAATACGTATCTGAAACCAGACAACAGCCACACCTCTCTGGAAATAAACGTTTGGGTTTTCATATTAGTGACTACAGCTTTAAACTTTTGAAGTCAAAAACACAGATGTTTAGTTTGTAGAAATAAACTTATTTTAGTGCATCAGTGTTTGGTCTAAAACACGTGTCCAGCTGTACAGGACACTAATGTGTAGCAGTTTAATGTTTTCTATCAGCTGATCTGGAAGCAGCTGATGAGTAAAACACAAGCTGGTTCTTTTAAGGAGCTGCTGGGAGTTTTTGTAAACTGTTAAAGTTATAATGTTTTGTAATATTTATATTGTTCAGCATGTTGGAGTTGAATAAATCTCATTTTGACTTTGATGCCTTGGCTTTGTGTTTGTCTGGGCTGGTGGAGCTGCTGGGCGTGTCCACTCTCTGTTTAGAGCTGCTTTGTGGTTTCCATCAGCCTTCGGCTCCAGTGCAGTGGTTCCCAAAGTTGGGGTCAGAACTCCAATGTGGGTCACCAAGAACTACACAGGGGGGCTTTAAATAATTTCCTGTAGTCCAGTCAGTGGTTCTGAGTCTGGTTGTCCAGCCTCTCCAGAATCCTCATGATCATCAATTTGACTTGAATGAGCAGAACCAGAACATGATTTTGGTCTCAAGGTGCTGAGAGAAACCTTCTGCTGCTCTCTGCCCTTATAAAACCCCTTCTGCCCCTTTGAATGTTGCAGCTGTTTGCTGCCTGGTTCTTTGTAATCAGGCTGCAAGATTACAATTCTGCAGAGGAGCAGGAGCACTGAGGTTGCTGCACTGGTCTAAAGCAGCTGCTAGATTGTAGCTCACGGTCCCATCAGGTCTTCCAAAACCGGTTCTTTTGGTAGCACATTGATTCTGACACAGCCGAGGACTTTCCTCCGTGGCCCGCTGCTGAAATCCTGCTCATAAACTCCCAGTTTCAACATTTGGATCCATCTGGTACGGTTGTGATTATCCAGGTCAGACTACAAACTACTGCGGCTGTGTCTGACTGGATCAGCCTGAAGCTGCTGACTCTAAACACCCAACAATGATCAGAAAACACTTTTCTATAAATTATTCCACAGATTTCAAAGGTTCTGCAGAAACCAGTTCTGTCCCACAAAACCAAAAAATTGACAAAAGGCATCGACATCCAGATGAGACTTTTTGTTTTCTGGACTCGATGGAGCTAAACAAGTCTGATTTAGATCTCAGAATAACTGGTTACCCCCACCACCACCACACACACACACACACACACACGGGTTTAAACAGTCTTCCAGAAATCAGAATTTAGAGTAGCTTCAGAAAATAAAGACTAATTGAAAAGCTAAATAGTTTGATGCTTTAGGAGTGATTTACCGTTGGCCGTCTTCAGTAGCTGCAGAAGTTAGACCGCTGTAATCACACATGATGGATGAGAGCTGAACTGACTCTTCTGTCTTTAGATGGCTGAACTTCTAAAGTCCTGGAAGTGCAGATGACACCTTTCTGAGGAATTATCCATATTAATTATAAAAGAGCTGGTATTTAAACAAGATTTTTTCCTTTGTAAGTTTTATGAGTGTTAACCTGCAGCCTGATCCTGCAGCTCTGAGCCTACGTCTTCTCCGAAGTTCTACTGAACAAAGCTTTGGTTCACTCAGAGTCTGGAGACACAAAAGGAATATTGTGCTGGTTTAGTTTCCCAGAGTCAGCACCTCTTATCTGAGGAGGGACTGAGAGGAAATGAGGCTCCGCTCGCGTTACTAAAGTCTGATTCAGCCCATAAAGGCCCGAGTTTAACCTGCTGGTGGCGTCCTGACTCACAACTCTGACCTCCACGAGCTTCAACAGAACCAAAGCCTGTTCTGGAAAAGAAGAAAAGAAACTCCAATCAGCAAATTACTTTAATAGTTTCAGAGATAAGAACCAGCAGGAGAACATTTGCCACCACATGTAGAGACAGCTCATTCAGCTTTTCATGTCTTCTGATGAGCTGGTAGATCCACCAAACACCTCATCCAGAAGGTTCTGAGCTTCCAGCCCAGTGTTGTAGGTATTGTTCTCTACAAGTATTAACACAGATTGGGAATACTGTTATTTATATTTACTGTTAACCCTGCCATTAACTTTATTTTCTTTGCTTATCTTCTATAGAAATGACGACTGGTCCAACCTCCTTGTATTTGTCTGGCCCTGTTTCCTGTTTTCTAGGCCTTTCACACTAGCATCGGCTCTACTCGACCTAGTTAGGGTAATGAGTGTTCCGCGCTCAACCGGATGTACTTTCAGTCCCCTTCCCAAGGCGGTCTGCCTTGGGCTGAACCGCTGATGCACTCATGACATCACTGATATCTTTGCTCCAATTTTTCGCTCCAATTTTAGAGACCGCCCATGTGCTCAATCACGTCCACATTCCTTAGGCAGTGTGGAATGAATGCAGCCAGGCTGGGGCGGGCGGGCGGAGCGGAGTGGAGCCAATGCTAGTGTGTAAGTGCCATAAGATCCCAGTCAGTCAAGTCTGGTCCTGGTTTTGGTTCTGCTGGATGTTTATTCCTGTTCAAATGGGTTTTTCTTTCCAATGTCGCCCAATGCTAATGGTGGTTATCATGGTGACTCTAATCAACCACTGGCAGCAGCTTTAACATTTCTGTTGATCTTTTCTTCTCTTATGACTGTAGGAACTTTGTTTCAGCTCAGAGGTGATGTTAGCATCTCAGACAGAAGCTTCTATGGTAACCAGCTTTAGTTAGGAGTCTTTAAACAATGACAGTAACCTGTAACATTTATAACCTGTTAATCTACCTTTAGATGCATAAAACAGAATTAAGTATTATTTTATTAAAATTTCACTGAACACATTTATAACTAATGAGCTTTTGAAGGGTTAAATGTTGACCTCACTGCTTTAGGTGAAACCAGCTTCAGGAGTTGTTTTTAATCCAATCTGAATCCGGTCCTGTTTGTTCTCTAACCAAAAACACAGCAGGTTGCTTCGTTATTAATGCTGGTCCAGGATCAGTGACAGCTTCTTATTTACTGCACAACACAAGAGCGACTCTGACCTCTTCACTGGGATAAACATGTCTCACACTCTCAATAGAAGCCTAGATGTTTGTGTTCTGTGATTCTTTCTTCTTCCGTTTTTCTCTGCTGGTTTCCTGTTCTGTCTTTTTGTTTCTATTTGTGTTTTTTTAAAAAAAGTTTGATTTAGTTTCTTCTGTTGTCAACTGAGATCTGATTCAACAAACGGTTCCTTTAAGTGTTGAGTATCTACTCATTTGTGTGTTTAAATGCAACAGACTAGCATAACATAACAAACTAGCATTCAAAAGACTTGAAGGAACTTTTACTTTCCAGGAAACAGGCACACGCTGACTCCTCACCAGGTGGAATGAATGAATGAGACTGGTTCGATGTTTGTTAGCAAAGTTACACAAAACCCATCATGATGGGAGAGTTGAGCTTCTGGCTTAAAACACATTCTTAAGACATGTTTAGGAATGTTTTGAAAGTAAAATTAGCAAAAGCATAAAATGAAACTTGCTCCTGTCTTTGCTTTGCTGCAGTCATACTGGATTTACATTTCAGACGAGGTCTGATGAACTGACAGCAGTCTGTCTCCTCATGAGTTCTCCATGAATATTTTACTTTCCGTTTCGTTTTTAATCACTTTTTGGTTGGAAATGTGAACTTGTATGAGTTTGGGCTGAAGGAGAGAATAAAATCTTAACTTGCACCAAAAGTGGACGGGATGATGCTGAAGAATCTGGATGTTCAGGGCCGATACTCCTCTTTGGTGTCTCATGGAGGACCTGGACAACACCTGTGGAGGGACAGATCAGGTGCTGGTCTAGGGATCTATCTGAGAATCTTTGATTGAAGGTTAAATCTTGAATTCAGGAGATCCAGTGTGTCTATCTTACAGGGTATGGAGCTGTGAACCATATCTTTATCATCTCTTTTCTCTGGTCCACCCATCGACATAAGATTTGGAGGGAACTCTTACCTTTAAGGTGTTCTGTTAGTGTTCTGGGTCACGTTCAGGGTTATCTGGTCGCTGAAGAACCAAAGCATTGAGTCAAGCTCAGTCCCAGTGCTGGTGTGATCCCACCAGGCCCGGCTATGGTCTGTGATCCTCTTGGTGGTTTTTATGGACTGGATCTTAAGGCATTGTCCTGGAGGTTATTTGGGAACCAGCGATGCTGGGGAAGACGCAGAACTCTCTGGGCGATTATAGATCCTCTTATCTGGGAACACCATGGACGGATGAATGGTATTTGTTATTCCTTCATAGATGACCCACGTCTTCAGGCTCTTGTTTTGGTGTCTTGAGGAAGCAGATGTTTCTCCTTCCTGTTGGTCATGTGACCAATGACAAAGCAGGGCCTAACTTAATCATTTAAACCTTTTTCTTTTTGTTTGACATTCAGTATTTATGTTTTCTGAGGAACCCTCCAGGACGTCCATCTTGCCTTGTTTTTTCTGTATTCTGGAATTTTAACCAAATATTCCTGATTTATTGTTGAAGTGATTCAGCTACAGACTGACTAAAGGAAAGAACATCTGGATGGTTCGGTGACGGCTCATCCTTCCTGCTAGTCTTAAACAATGAAGGCAGGAAACAGAAACCATAGTAACCAGTTAAAACACATGACTGGTCCTGGCTTCCTCTGTCCCAGAACCAGTCCCTGTCCCGGTATCAGCCTCAGAACTGGGACCTGAAGAAGGCAAGGCAGCTTTATTTGTATAGGGCATTTCATACAGAAGCAATTCAATGTGCTTTCAGGAGCAAGAACATAAAACATTAAAATAAACGTGACAGCATAAAACAGCAGATTTTAAAATCAAAGTGAAAAATACACAAATAAAATTAGATGTAAGAAATCAATTAAAAAGGCAAAGTTAAAGGCTGAGCAGTTACAGTGCAGAAGGTGCAGCATATACATTAATTCAGAGGCTGAAGTTTTCATTTTTAAAAGTTGGGACACATTTGAGGTCATGAGGAAGCTGATTCCATCTGTGTGCAGCATAGTAGCTAAAAGCAGCTTCACCCTGTTTGGTTCTGACCTGGGGTTCTACCAGCTGACTGCTTCCTAAGGATCTCAGAGCCCTGCTGGGTGTATATACTGTAAGGAGATCTGATATGTATTTTGGCGCCATGCCATTGAGTGATTTATAAACTAGTAGAAGCACTTTGAAATTGATTTTGTAGTTTACTGGTAACCAGTGTAGAGATTTAGAGAAGACCCACAGGGTCTGGCAAACACCAACAGGAAATCCTGTCTGGAGACAAAAACTGAAGACTAGTCAGGAAGATCTGAGAGGTTTGATTTATAAAGTTGAGCTAATCAAAGTGAACGTAAAGGAGAAAAATTATATATTTTAATACAGTTCCTCATAAAAAATAATATGTAGAATATTATTTTATATGTTTTTACATAACAGAGTAAGAGAAAAACAATTATGTACATAATAATTAAACATAAGAACATAAAAAGTTTGATATTCAAAAAAGCTACTCCTGCTTATTGAAATTATTTAAAACATTTAATTAAAAATTAAATCAAAGTCTTAGAAAACAATCTGTATCCGTATCCATAAGTTCATATACCAAATAAATCAGTTTATTTTCTGTCACTGCAGAAAAAACAGTTTCATGAATCCAGACCTGATGAGGAACAAGTCAAAAGGTCAAGCAGGAGCATGTGGAGTCACTCAGCTGTTATTATTCTGTTATTTATCAAATTCCATATAACAAAAATAAAAATGACAGAAACCCAAACTTGGAACAAAGAAAGCATTACTGCCTCACAGTTCTTTTTTGTTTCCTCTTTTTTGATGTTTAAAAACAAGCCAACTTCAATATAAAAAATAACCAGATGAAAAAAAAATATTCAGGTTTCATCTTTTATCTGAAATCTGTCATTTCTCACCTGAACATCTTGCACACTCTCCATCCTGAGCTCTTTCATTCAGTCTTTACTTTTAGATTTTTTCTGATATTTCCCATTTATAAGCGTTTGTTTTGTTTTCTTTTATTGCATAAAAGAACATTTGTTCTTTGTAAACAGCGCTTAATAAATATAAAAAAAGATATTGCTTCTGATTATTTGTTGAACCAGAGTGCCCCCTTGTGGCCACTGCCTTATTTATTCCTGTTTATTAAATTCATTAGCAAAAAGTACAATAATTTAAACAGCTCTCTTGTTTTAATACCATTGAGTTTGTAATTGAAGTCACATAAACACTGAACCTTGTTTCTATCTGAGTTTAGAAATAAAAGAAATGGGTCCTCACAAGAGAGGTGTGTGTTTCCACATCATGACCACTAGATGTTGCTGCTCACCTAGGTTTATTTTATCAAAGATCCTGCAGCTTTAGACACTTCAGACACTTTGAACTTGAGTTAATAAAACAACAAATGAGAGCTCATCAGCATAAAAACAAATAAAAGTAAATAAACAAGTTAAATAAATATGAAACTGGATGCTGTGAATTGTTTTAGGTGCACTATAAATAGGACTGAAAACAGAGGAGTTAAAAACCTGCACCACCTGATTCATTTAATTGTATGTGTTTAATGTATCGCGTACATTCTTTGTTGTTGTTTTCATCTTGTTTGTGGCTCTGTGGCTCCTACTATGTTTTTTTTCTCCTGGAAATATTTTCTATTTGTGAATCACTTTTATTTCCAGGTATGAATCAGGACATCACACAGGATGAAGTCGAGCTTCTCAGTGTGGTGTTACAACATGTGAAACCAATAAGAGACACACAGACTGAATGTTGATTTGTAGAAGTCTCTTTACATAGACAACATTACTACAAAATAAGTCTTCTGTGTGGCAATGTTTGATACCAGAATTGGGCATCGGTCTAATTTTGCCATACTTGTATCATAGAATTGTTACCACCTCATTTAGTGGAACATCAGTTCTCAGCTGAGCTGCAGCAGGAGACAACAGCATCTAACTCTGGAGAAGATGAGGTGATGTCACTGTACCTGTATTTAGACTGTCTGAATCTACATGCTTCAGATGTTTAGGTTGAGTGAAGTGATGACAAATCCGTTAGTCACAGTTTCCAAGGCGATAACACGTTTTATTTAGCCACATTTTGCTAACAGCATTTTGATAACAGCATTAGCAAAGATGAATCAGGAGAGCAATCAAAGTTCTCTTCATTAACAGCAGCACCAGAACAATCTGAATCATAACTGCTTTTTCAATAATTTTCCCAATGAAAGGGAGATTAGAGATTGGTCTGTAATTATTCATCACAAAGGGATCTAGTTTGGTTTTCTTTAGAAGAGGCTTAAAGACTCTGAAAAGTCAAACATTGTAAAAAGTATTTCAGAGGAATGCAGCACTCTTGAAATTGCTAAGATATTGGGGCATGACCACAGAACCATCAAACGTTTTGTTGCAAATAGCAAACAGGGTCGCAAGAAACGTATTGAGAAAAAAAGGTGCAACTTAACTGCCAAAGATTTGAGAAGAATCAAAAGTGAAGCTACCAGGAACCCATTATCCTCCAGTGATGCCATATTCCAGAACTGCAACCTACCCAGAGTGTCCAGAAGTACAGGTGTTCAGTGTTTAGAGACATGGCCTAGGTAAGGAGGGCTGAAACCCGACCACCACTGAACAAAACACACAAGTTCTAACACCAAGACTGGGCCAAGAAGTATCTGAAGACTGATTTTTCAAAGGTTTTATGAACTGATGAGAAGAGAGTAACACTTGAGGGACCAGATGGATGCATCATTAATGGACGCAGAGCTCCACTTTGACTCAGACACCAGCAAAGTGGAGGTGGGATACTGGTATGGGCTGGTATTATTAAAGATGAGTTAGTTGGACCTTTTTAGGTTGAAGATGGCCTCAAACTCAACTCCATAACCTACTGCCAGTTTCTATAAGACATTTTCTTCAAGCAGTAGTACAGGAAAAAGTCGGCATCTTTCAAGAAGACCATGATTTTATGCAGGAAAATGCTCCATCACATGCATCAAAGTACTCCACTGCATGGCTAGCCAGGAAAGGCCTTAAAGATGAATAAATAATGGCATGGCCGCCTTCCTCATGACCTAAACCCTATTGAGAACCTGTGGGCCCTGCTTAAACGGGAGATTTACAGTGAAGGACAACAATACACCTCTCTGAACAGTGAGGCTGGTTGCTGCTGCACAAAAAAGTTGATTGTCAACAGATCAAGACATTAACAGACTCCATGAATGGAAGTTATTGAAAAGAAGAGTAGCTATAATGGTCACTGATCTTTTCAACATAAATGTTTATATGTACATTTTGAGTTGTTTTATTATTGTCACTTTAACAGATGAAAATAAACAAGTGAGATGGGAACATGTTTATTTTTTCATTTAGTTACATAATAATTCTGCACACTAATGGTTGCCTAATAATTGTGCACATATATACAGTTGCAAGAAAAAGTATGTGAACCCTTTGGAATTATATGGATTTCTGCACAAATTAGTCATAAAATGTGATCTGATCTTCATCTACATCACAACAATAGACGATCACAGTCTGCTTAAACTAACACCACACAAATAATTATATGTCTCCATGATTTTATTGAAAACACCATGTAAACATTCGCAGTGCAGGTGGAGAAAGTATGGACCACCGTCGCTCATAGTAGAGAAATGATGGAGTAGGGACTTCCTGAGTTCTCAGACTTGTTCCAAAATCCCAACATGGTGGCTCCTCTAAAGGGGCTTCACAGGCTGCGCTAATCTTTGTACAGTCCAGGGCTCAGGAGCTAAACTTAGAAGACAAAGAACTAAAATACCAGAAGTCCAGAAGTATAAGTCATCTGTTATTACTGAAGATCTCAAGGAGAAAAGCTAAAAGTCCATAAATCCAACATGAAACTCAGCACTGAGACATCATGAAGGGACTAAAACATCTTTATATTCACCAGCATGTTGATTTTTATAGTTTTATTTTAGTCTAGAAGTTTTTACATTGTTTATTATTTTCTCTTTGTCCTTCGACATTTTCTTTATTGCTGCTGGTAAAGTGATTTTTTTCCAGAGAAGAACCCATCAGAACCGATACACATTGTGTTTTAGGACTCTCTGTTCCTCTCAGGGGCTGGTGGTGGACCCACTTGAGCAGCTCTGACTCATGTCCCTGTTAGCAGATTAAAGCTGCTGAACTTTGTCATTGTTGAAGTAATGAAAGTAGCCTTTCACTCAGCGTTTGGTTTGATAAAAGCAGCGCTCTGAATCACTGGCTGCAGCACAAAGATGCTCCACTTTAGTGCTGGAATAAAACCGGAGACCATAATCAGAACCTGGGTCCAGATTTCTCAGAACCCTTGAGGATTTGATTTGTTTTCATGAACACATGAAGTTCGGTTTTCTCCCACCAGCTTCTTTCAGCAGAGAAAATGAAATGAGTGCGTGTTCTGGAGATCTTTTCATCTGCACAAACATCCATAAAACACTTCTTCAGAAAGGTCGTTGCTGAACAAGAGGGGGCATTTCGGTTTAATTAAACCCACATAATTAATTTTCAGGCAGCAAACCAAATGAAATAGAGGATTAATAAAGAAATCTGCAGCTTTCATTCATCTTGACTGGTGTTTTTCATACGTTGTTATAATTACAGTCCAAAGAAAATGACAAACACATCCAGCTGCTACAAATCGCGTCGTTAATAAATAAGGCAGAAACACATTCAGCCATTATTGTGTGATTATGTTTGTGATCAACTAAAACTCAAAATCACACAAGTGTTCTGTAGAAATGACAAACGATTTATTCATATATGTGGTAATAATGGACATTTTATCCTTTCTGTGTGTCTGTATAAAATAAATACATTTATAAATAAATCCCATCCTAGCCATTAGCATCCTGAATAGCCTCTGTACAGAGAAATAGAGTTTAGCTCCTTCATGACTGACAAGCTAACAGCTAGTTTAGGTGCAGCTGTTGTCTTAAATCAGCTCTAACCTCCTGTCACCCCAGCATTTCATGTGATGTTATTTTATAGAGTCATCACTCCACAGACAGTTTCACATTACACGGTTGTTTACACAGAATTTGGCTTGCTTTTAGCACCCGCTAGTGTCTGTTTTAAACCACTGTCCTAAAAGCGAAACTGAAACTCTCCTCCTCGCTGTGCGTTTGTCTTTTTAACACCTTAATCTAACTGTTGAAATGTCTCCTCAGCCTTCATTAGTGTCTACAGGAGCGGTTCATCACTAAATCTAACAAATCAGCTGTGTTCATGATCTAAAACATGCAGGAAACATGCTGGAAGCAGACTTCAGCGCTAGCATGTCGGCTAGCCACTTTACTATTGACTAACATAGTTCCTGGTAAATCATATGACCAAGATCCTGAGAGGGGAAATCATGTGCCCACAGGGAAAGGCTGTAGCATGTCAGCAAACCCAAACACGGAATAAAAAATTAATAAATTACAAAAATTAAAAAAATGAACAAACATGGAAATCAGAGCACTGGATGATAACAGACAGGCACTTTACACTACAAGATAAAAGCGGCTACCCGACAGGACCGGGGCCGGCAGCGCTGCTCAGTGGAAGACGGCTTATGGTGTGTGGACAGCCGGCCGCACGGTGCGCTGAACATTTGATGGTGTGTGAGGATACAAAGACCTCTGATAGAGACAATAAAGCATAAACCCGGGGAAAGCTAAAATATTCACAAACAATACATACTAAAGGTATGATTCACTGAAAACCAATTTTTTATTATTATTTCTGGTTATAATGGGTCACTCTGAGTTTTTAATGCAGGCTGAACATGAAAATAGTCTCCTACACCTATCTCATGCATTAGATTCTGATAGAAAACAGACGGTGAAACTCTAGGATTAGAAAATCCTGACAGATCTACGTCACACTAGCTACGTTTACATGCGCCAAATTTCCCCAATCCGATTCAAATCTTGGTTGATCAGAAATCCCAAACCTCTGTTTACATGGACACTAACTGGAATGATCCGATCACGCCGCGATGCCCGCACCATAGCTTGCGCATGCGCAGAGTTGTCTTTCCCGGAAGAGAAATTGTAAACAAACGCCATCTTGTCCGCACGTCTTTTCCCTTGCATTTTATTTGCTTATTCTAGCTTCGGTGAATTTCCGCTTCCTGCATCTTTAGATGCACTTGAGTGTATAACTCGGCATTTTTAACCGTTCGGCCATCGAGGCGTTCAGTAATATTGAGCTCCCGTAGTATTTCCAGTAAAAAATAGCGTCGGCAACAGATCACTTCTGTTCACCGCCCGCCATGTTTTCGATCTGTCCTGAGCATGCGCAGAGGCGGAAAGAGGGCACGCTGAAGTTGCACACATGCGCAGTGGGCATTATTTTACCCCAACAATCCGAATGGCTGTGTACATGGAGGCCAATCGGATTGACGATCGGACAAAACCACCTCTCTCAATCGGAATGAAATTTCATTCGGATTAGGCCGAATCGGATCAGAATATTCCGATTGACATGTTTACATGACGAATTTTTGATCCGATAGGGCGTTCAATCCGATTACTTGTGCCCATGTAAACGTAGCTAGTGTCACTAAACATTCATGGACTCAACCATCTTGACTCATGACGGGGAAGGCTGTTGTTGGTTTAGCGTCAAGGAAACAACAGAGGACGTCTCAGCTAGTAGAAGCTAACTGTTAGCATTAGCAACTCCACCACACAGCAGAACTCCTCCAGGCTTGTGTTATTTGTGGAGATAAAACATCAACGTTGCAGAGCAAACTGAGTCAGTGGTAGAGTCGTGTTGCTGTTATTCAGTCCGAGGCGAGATGTCTAAAAATCAGGAAATAAGACTCTAAAACCTGTTGTCTGAAGCTCAGCTGTGATGTGGGCAACTTTTAGGTCCCAGAAATGGTGCACTGGTATACTTTTACCCCTAGAGAACGACTTACAAGGTGTTCATTCCTACTAGAGGCCACTGCAAATGTATTGATGAAACAAGTGTTCCACTCCTTTAAAGTTGTACTTACAAGCGCAATAGGGTGATTGTTAGGTCTGCATCTAATCTGAACCCTTAATTGTCTCCGAGCTCTCGTGATTCAGAAAACTCCCGATGTTGACTCTTGTTTGACTTCCATTGTGGTCGAACGTTCTTTTTCTTTTTTTTAGCTTCATCAGATAAATGCTTTCTTTGTCTCTTGAGGCTCCAAAATGATAAACATGTTACAATAAACGCTAACCAGCTTTAGCCCGTCTGTTCTGAGGTGTAAACGTGGATTGCCGTAAAGCGTGACTCATTCAGATAGGTGACTTTGTGAGACTTCAGGGTTGCAAATGGGTTATTCTGGTCACAGGGGGCGGAGAGTGCTGAGAGACTTTTCATTAAAGGATCATTTTAGCTCCCACTGGCTGAAGAAAATGCTTTAAACATATGAAAAAGTTAGTTTCCCTCTAACATGGAGTTCTGAATATGCAGGATGCTGTGTAAACATCAGCAGCAGCTAAATGTAGCTCTCCATCCAGGTTGGTTCCAGCAGGACATGCCTGATGTTTCTGCTGAAATGAAGAGGAATGCTTCATATTGATCCATCCTAAAAAACACAAGCCGGTAATAGTAATTAGTCACTGCCCTGAGCTGATGACAATCAGAGTTTAATGAGGACAGGTCAGGTGAGAGTTCAGGACTCTTCAGTCATTAAAGCCTGAAAATCAATGGATGCAGATTTATTTGAACAGCTACGAGCTCAGAGTGGGAAAAAGCTTCCATTTATTGTTTATACCTGCTGCAGCTAAAACAAAAGTCTATTTAATTTAATCAGATTGTACCTAGCTGAGATCCTGATGTTTCTGTTGCCTTGATAGTTTTAAATCACCAGCTGGCTGTGTAATAATGTCCAGGATCAGCGCTTTGGGGACGTGATGCTGATGATAATAAAGAGAAAAGGTCCAGTCGCTGCTGGAGGATCATTTGTTTCCTTCAGTGCACGTGTCCTTGTTGTGTCTGCAGCACGGGTTGCTTTAATCTGCTGAGTGCTGTGAGGGGGCGGCAGCTTTCTGTGCTGCTAAAAGGCACACAGGCCGAATGGCAGATGTTCTCTTGCTGATCCAAAAACCCGTCACCTGCTTCTCCTTTAGCTGAGAGTGGTGAACAGCCAGGGACAGGAAGGGGATTAAACGGGAGGGTTTGACCTAGAGACAGAAAATAAAATATCTTTCACCAGTTTTATTTTAGGTTTCCAAACAGATTTAAAGAGAAAAACATAAAATAATGTTTAAATTATTTACAAACAATACATGGATGGATGAAGCTGTTGGATAAGGAACTCATTGAGGTTTGTGTGAAAGTTTCAGGACTTTAGAACAAAAATCTTTTGAGATGTGATTCAGAAGACTGGTTTGACCTTCAGATGACTGGTTTGACCTTCAGATGACTGGTTTGACCTTCAGTAGACTGACTTGACCTTCAGTAGACTGGTTTAAACTTCAGTAGACTGGTTTGACCTTCAGTAGACTGGCTTGACCTTCAGTAGACTGACTTGCCCTTCAGTAGACTGGTTTGACCTTCAGTAGAATGACTTGCCCTTCAGTAGACTGGTTTAAACTTCAGTAGACTGGTTTGACCTTCAGTAGACTGACTTGACCTTCAGTAGACTGGTTTAAACTTCAGTAGACTGGTTTGACCTTCAGTAGACTGGCTTGACCTTCAGTAGACTGACTTGCCCTTCAGTAGACTGGTTTGACCTTCAGTAGACTGACTTGACCTTCAGAAGACTGACTTAACCTTCAGTAGACTGGTGTGACCTTCAGTAGACTGACTTGACCTTCAGAAGACTGACTTAACCTTCAGTAGACTGGTGTGACCTTCAGTAGACTGGTTTGACCTGCTGGCTTGACTAAGTAGGATGCTGGTAGTTTTCTTTCTGTGGTCCTGACGTGAACTCAGCATCAGAGCCGGTCCGTTAACTGGTGCGCTTTGTCGAGTTCTCAGGATGACTATTTAATAGAAAAACACCCAAACAAATATCTGGAGTTTTTTGACGAGTATTTTTTTAATAATGATGAATCAGTCCCTCTGGACGAGGCAGCAGAGAGAGAGAGAGAGTCCTCCTTTTGTTCCTTCAGCCTACCAGAGCACCCAGACTGTCAGGCTCCAGTAGATGGACCCCTGGTCAGATTTAAACCTCAGCTGCAGTGAGGCTTTATGGGAGATGGCTGCTGCAAGCCTGACTGAAGGAGTCCCAACTGTTGTGTCTGTAAACAGAGAGGACCAATGTGAGGCAGAACCCTCTGAGGGATCACAGAGCTGCCCTCCCAGTGAGCATGTGCTGCTGAGGCTCGTTTGTGCTTGGGTGATGTGGAGCAGATACATCCAGCCGCTCTGGGAGCTCATTATCTCTACTCTGAGGATCAAACACGTTGTCATAATAATGAGTCAACAGCCAGATAATTATCTGCTCTTAGACCTCCTGGAGAAAACAAACACCTCAGCAGGCTGATCCTGGAGGTCCTACTGGTCCTGATGCAGACAAGTGTCTGGAATGGTCTACCAACCAACAGGAAGAACCAACAGAGGGTTCTCAGGAGCAGCAGCTCTACTTTGAGCTCTTCCTGGATGATGGAGCTTCTCACCATATCTCTGGATCTTGATGCTTTTGGTCCTGGTCCAGATTTAGATGAATCAGGAAATAAAGTCTAGAGATCCAAAGATCAACATCCTCATAATTGCAGAGGAAGTCCTCCATCCATCAGGAACAAGCCACTTTCTCTAGGTCACGACCAGGACCAGGACCTCAGACTTGGAGGAGCTAACTCTCAGCCCAGCCACGAACCTCCACAGAGTGTGCTGAAGGTCATGAAGACGTTGGCAAAACCAAACCTTTAAATTGATCCTGGTTGTGCTTTTGTACCAGTTATGGTCCAAGGAGTTTAGAAGTGAACAGATGTGACTGAAAGAGACGTTTTTGAGGTTTAGAATCAGTTTGTCGTCTATTAAAGTTTCACATTTTGAATTTTTAAAGTGAATTATTTAATTTTATTGGTTTTGAGCTAAATTGTCAGTTTCTGAGAAAAGTTCTGTGAAATCCTGTCATCTGTCTTTGTGTGTCTTCTCAGAGTGAAATTCCCATAACATTGAGGACATGTTTGTCCTCCTTGTCTTCTGGGATTAGCCATCTGGTTTAAAGTGTCAGATCATCAGTTTCTGAAGAAGCTCCAACCCCAAGAGAACAAACCTGTTCATAATTAAGTCAGGATTTAGTTTTGCTCTGAGAGCTGCTCACAAACCAAACGGATCAATTCCTTTCAATCAGCAGAGCTTTCTGTTTCCCTTCATCCGTCCTCCTTCTCCTCTCAGACTTTTCCTTTGCCTGCAGAATCATAATCTGCTTTGGTGACGCAGCTGATGAGTCAGTGGACCGTGAAATAAAACGGTGGTCTGACTTCATGTTACTGAGGCCGTCGCAGGTGAGGCCGTCTGCAGAATAATCAAGTTGATGCAGGTCGATACTGCTGCTGCTGCCCTTTAATCTCCTGCTTCAGGTCCACAAGGAGAGACCTCTAGACACCCAGAAATGCATCGACCTGCAGAGACACACAAGTCCCTCGTTCTCTCAAACATCCTTCAGTCCATCGTCGTTATTAAACCAGGCAGAAGCATTCAAACGCCTTCTATCTTCATATTCTCTGGTTTTAGTGTAAAACCTAACTCTGGCTAGAGACACACACACACACACACAGAGAGACAGAGAGAGAGAGAGAGAGAGAGAGAGAGAGAGAGAGAGAGAGAGAGAGAGAGAGAGAGAGAGAGAGAGAGAGAGATGTTTTTGTTGTGTTCTCCTGCGGGCTGACAGGATGTTGTGCTCCAGCTCTTCAATGATCCCAGTAAGCTTCACAGAGCCTCCATCATCACCGACCAGCCGTCTGGGTTCTGTCAGAATCACACAAAGGGGGTCAACGGAACAATGACCATCAACAAATCATTAGCTTCAGAGGAGATAATTTTTTTCATTACTTACCTGAGATTTCCTTCAGATGACCTTGTTTTGACACGTAAAATTAAGAAACTTACATTTATGCAGCTTCTTGAAGCTGAGCTAAACCAAAGTGCAGCGTCACCAATTCAGTGTTTAAAATAGTCGCTTCCGTCTGTTTGGATTCCACCAAGGTACAGTTTTCCTCTCCTGAATGAATGGGCTCCATGCACGCTCCAACCTCCGCATTCCACATAAGACCCCACCCCTATGTCCGGTTGTCATAGTCGTAGGTGAAGCTGTGACATGGCTGAGAGTTTGGAGTTCACCCGGTGCTTACTGGAGTTACCAAATGTTACAATCAATGATGTAAGGCATATTTTCTCTTTGTTTAGATGAAAAAAAAGAAAAAAGTGGTTCTCTCAATTTTAAAAAAAAAAAAAACTCTACCAATAACACGTCCGACCAAAAAGCCATAAGCAACTAACCTCCAGGAAGCACCGGGTGAACTCCAAACTCTCAGCCATGTCACAGCTTCGCCGACCACTATGACAACCGGACATAGGAGTGCGGTCTTATGTGGAATGTGGAAGTTGGAGCGTGCATAGAGCCCATTTATGGACAGTTAATGTTTTTATTCACCAGTAAACCATCAGAATAAAAACAGATATTCACAGCAGCAGGATGAGTTCACTGACTTTTAAATCAAAGGAAAAAGTGGAAGTCAGAGTAAAATGGTGTTTCAACCGTTCTGAAGTGTGTTTCTGTGTAAAACAGGTTATAAATAGGTACTATCTTACCTGTTGTAGATAACTTCCTGAAAAACCTCAGTTCAGAGAAAATGAGTGTACATTCTTCAGGACTGATGAGGCCAGGCCAGTCTGAGGGGGTTACTGTCATCCTAAAACAGCTCCAGTCCTTTAAAGCCATACTATACAAATTTTTCATATTTTTTAAATCATTTTATGTGGTAAAATGACCCTTTACAGGGTTAATGAAATGTCACTCAGACCCTACTGCCCTCTGTGGCCAGAATACCACACTTGCAACTTCAGAGTGGTGATCCGGTCTGTTGGACTTAGAAAAAAATGACATACCTGGTGCTGCAGTCTGCTTCCAGCATGTTTCCTGCATGTTTTAGATCATGAACACAGCTGATTTGTTTGATTTAGTGATGAACCGCTCCTGTAGACACTAATGAAGGCTGAGGAAACATTTCAGCAGTTAGAGAGACTATGTGCACCTTAGCATATGCTACTTCCGGGGGGAAAACTCCTGTAGAGCGCTTCGTTTCCGGTGTGATAGTCTCGCCTTGTTTACGGTCGGATTTTCCACAAGAAGTCAACCAAATGGATGAATCAAGCGGCGATTTACATTTCTTAAGATGTCTGGGGCATTTACCGAATATATCAGTAGATGACGTTCATCGACGCGATTTTTTTCCCCCCACGCCTCAGAGCAAGAGAGAGAAAGGATTAAATTTTTATATTTCTCAGTATTTGTATAACTTTGAAGGCAAGTCACAACATACCCTTTGTAAATTCTAATATATAGACACCCTTACCAGCGAAATGTTCATTTATTTTTTATATCCTGTGGCTTTTTTTTCACGGTTTGTTGACATTCTGTGTAGCCGTACTTGACTGCGCTAGCTAATCTGTGTGTGGTAGGGGAGACATCTGGCTTTGACTAATGCTCACCTGTAGCTTGAATGCTGAACATTTACACAAGAACTGTCACTATACAGAGATGTGCTTCTGAATGTAGACGGTGTGTCTTCTCATTTTGTAATGTAGTTCTGCTTTTGTGTTGAGTGATGTAAACAACCAATCGATCCACTCTTTAAATGTAAAAACTGGTAATTTGATTTTTTTATGAAAACGTCTGCATCAGCGGTCACCTCTGCTCTTTGTAACATAACGTGATCTTTCCGTTAATTATATTTTCAACATGATTTTAGTGTCCAGCTTCAATAGTGATTGACCGCAAAATAAAGCTACCGGAAATGTACAACTCTACATCCGGTCTCAAAACAGGAAGTTAGCATTTTCTCGTGCACAGGGTCTATTAAGGTGTTATAGCGAGGAGATAAGTTTCACTTTTGGTTTTGCTAACGGACACTAGGGTGTGCTAAAAGCAAGATAAAACTGCTAAGTGTTCCTTTAAAAGTAGATTTTAAAATTGACCTTTTTATTGAATATAGACAGCTTGGTGTGTCTAATGTAGCATACCTAAAGCCTGTGCTGTCTCAGATCTGATAATGTTTAAGTTTCCAATTATAAAAAAAAAATTCTAGATCTTTAAATGTCCCAGCCGCTCATGTGATGTTGTTCCCTTTACACGTCCATTGGTTTCATGTTACGGGGATATTTCAGCAGAAACTATCTAGATACAATCTCAAGTGAAAATGCTTACAATGTAACTCACATTTATGCTACTTTTGTGTTTTTATTTATTTATTTTATTTTTCTCTCTCTTTTCCTCTGCTCTGATGTGCATTACTTTGTCACAGACAGATGTGATGTTTGTAACTAATGTAAAGATTAAATAAAGATCTAAAAGGACTGAGTCCTGAATGATGTACTCTCTTCTTCCTCGAACTGAAGCTATTTAGAAAACCCATGGGTGAAAGTTTGCACAAGATATAAACCTAGGCTTGAACAGTATACCTTCTATACCTTAGCTTTTTAATTATTGTTACGTTCCATTTTATTAGTTGCTTCTACCATTATGTATTATCTCTTACAACATGTCCAAATGTATTCAGGAGATTCAAAAAATACTAGTTAAAACATTCAACATAATAATAAAAATTTCCTCCATTAGTAGCTTTAATTTCATTATTATATTTTATATATCGTCATTATTCTATTCTTGATCTAATAATGAGCCGCAATCACTTTTGTTTATGATTTCTATGACAAAATAAAAAAATTCTACGGTCCTCGAAGGCATCATAGCCTCAGGGAAGCGCACCGCCGCTCTGCGCTCTGATTGGATGTTAGAGAGACAGTGGGCGGGGCCTCTGGCGGACAATAGATCGGTTGCAGGGAGACTGATGTTCTGTCGGACAGTGACGGTACTCCGCGGTGCAGAGAACCGGGACCACATCCAGTCCGAAACCAAGCATCGTTTCTCATCCGAGCGGAACCGAAACAGAACCGGAGCCTCGTTCGGATGGAGTGAGTGACAGCCGCCGCAGCTCGGAGTGAAAGGTCGGTTCTGGTTCTTCTGTCAGACCGGTTCTCTGCTCTTGTTCGGTTGGGTTTTTACAGGTCCTGCTTTAAAGGGACGCCTGTGTGTGCGCGCGCGCGTGCGTGTGTTTACAGTCTGGTTTTGCAGCTTTACCGTTTAAAAATGTTATGTTTCCACATCTGGATGCAAATCTGTGCCTATTTCTGCTGTAAAAGTTCCGAACCTCTGAGGTTATGTAGGTCCAGTGTGAGCCTTATCCTCCTGTCCTGGACCAGGCTGTGGGTTTGGTTAGTGGTCCAGCTGGACCCGGAATCCAGCACAGACCTGCAGCCTGTCACAGACCGGATGAAGCTTTGTGTCTGCGGCTCTGCCCCGGACCGGTTCTGATCTTTGTGTTTCTGCAGACTGTAGGTCCAAACGAAATTATCATTCCAGTGGATTCATCTGCTGCGCTTATTCATTACATTATTAATTATAATTATGGCTCAATATAAATCCAATCCTCACGTGTCAGTTTGACACATATTTGGGCATTTAATAATAAAATATTAGTAGTAACTGGTTAAAAAAACATAAAATGTAGACATTCAAATTCCCAACAGAAGTCTAGCATCATTTATTATAATTAGCAACGACTCTCAACAAAGAACAGCTGAGTCAAACACATGAAATCTGGCATTATTGTCATTTGGAGAAATAGTTTAGCTTCAAAATCATTGATTGGTGAAATCTGATCCTGTTTAAGGCTGTGTGGTTTTAGACGTTCAGGGCCTGAAGTTAATGAATAATCTCAATCCTGGAAAAGAAAATGTCTTTAAGATACTGGAAATTTGTCTTTTAATTGATAAACAATACTCAGATTTTTATTGAAGGACTGAAATCTACAGGTTTTGAGTTGAGCTTGAACAAAAACAATTCAGAGTAGAGGTGCACTGATTCTGGTTTTGAGGACAGAAACATGGTGTCTTGTGCAGCTCTGTCCTGCCAAATCTGATTTCTGTTAAAGAAAAACAATGAAGGTATAATGCTGATTAATTTATAATAAAGCACCTTAAAAACAACAAACGTGTTTAAAAAGGCTAAATGAATAAACACACAGCTGTAAAGGTTTAAAAACAGCTGAGAGGAGCTCAGCCCAGATAATAAAAACATGTATTTAAAGCTCCAGATGAAGACGGTCTGCCATGCAGAGGCAGAGCCTTCCAGAGCGTTGGAGCTGCTCTATCAGCTCTAGATCTATAGTCTGTTCATGAAGGAGGTGGACAATCTGGATGCAAATCCTAGAAAATCATGAGGTTAAAGTTTCCACATGGATGTTGTTGCTGCTATGATTTAGCTCAGTGATGGTGAGTTCACAGACTGAGAAATCAAATCTGATTTTTGAGTTTCAGATTGGCCAGTCACCGTTTAAGAGATCAGTAATGCGTTATAATTTAAATGACTGAGATGTTTCTGGTTTTTGTGTTTAATAAATGATGCTTTCAGAGATGATTTCAGTTCAGGAATCTGCTGCTTCACTAACATTTCCCAACTCAGAACTCAGAAATAAAACATTCTTCATTCAAATGGAACAGATCTCCGTTCAGCTTCTGACCACACCGGACCTCTTTACACGCTGCTGTTTGTTTAAATATTCAGTTTTCTAACAGGAAATTATTATTTCATCCCTAAAAATACCTGATGGGTGCAGAGTAGATGGAGCTTTCAGCCAGGTGAGTGGGCGGGGCTTTCAGCACCACATCTCTGGTTTCATAAACAACATGGCAGCTCCTGAAAATGTGATCTCATGGCTTCACTTTTAGGTTTCTTCTTCATGTTCTTATGTCCTTATCATCTGTTTGTCCTGGTTTATGAAATGAAAACGTTTTAGTTAAGTTTATGGAAAGATCTTGGTTGATTTAAAGATTCATATCTTCAGGGTTTGTTCCCATGTCGCTATGAATAAATAAACAAAAGCATGAGGAGAAACCACCCAACGAGCTTCTGCTCACTCAGCTTTACTAGAACTCCTTCTTTGTTGGAATTCCAGACATCTGATTTTACGAGTTTTACCTGCAGCTGCTCCATTAGGTTTTGTTGTTTTGAGGCAGCGTTATGTTGTTTAGGTCATTGGTCGCCTCAAAGTTGAGCTGTTTTCATTCTCAAGCCTCTCTTTGTGTCAGAGTTTGTTTCAGGTTCGTGATCTTTTCATGCTTATCTGGAAAACTCAATTATGGTTTTGGCACTTGGTAATTTGTTGGGTAATTTTAAGATACATTTAATATTTTACAGATATCTTTTTGTTGTTTTATGATAAAGTTTGATGAGCTGCAGAAATGATCTCATTTGTTAATTGATCAACTTAAAGAGACGAAGTGGAGTTTTTACCATTAAAAATCATCTGAGGGATGATTAAAATAATTCGGCTGTGAGGAAGATTCTGAGAGTTCTTTATGCTGTACAGGTGAAACTTGAAAAATGAGAATAAGGTGCAAAAGTCCACTTATTTCAGTAATTCAGCTTAGACTGAGAGACCATCTAAAGGCTCAGGAACCCTTTGCAGGTGTTCTGGATTCATTAGCTGATTAGAGTGTGACACTTTGAGTCTAGAATATTGAACCTTTTCACAATATTGTAATTGTCTGAGATTCTGAATGTGGGGTTTTCATCAGCTGTAGCCATAATCATCACAATTATAACAAATAAAGGCTGAAATATCTGGCTTTGCATGGAATGAGTCTGTCTCATAGATTAGTTTCACCTAAATGAACTTTAGCACCATGTTATCGTTTTTTGAGTTTCACCTGTATAGGCTGCACCGACCTGACCCAACCCGACAGTTCAGACTGACCTGACCCACATCCTGCTGATGAATCGTTGACCCTTATTTTGAAAGGATTTGACATAGATTTATGACTTGTTTATATAAATGCTCATATACTGATTTTTTTGCCATTATCTTGCAGTAATTAATGAAAATCCCAGAACCCGTTCTGCAGACTCAGTAAACAAAATGAATGTATCCTAACAATAAATGAAACCAGCATGAATTGAAAACTAATTGACTCCATCAGAGTTAAAAACAGATCATCTCAATAATCAGCTCTCTGATGAGCCTGTTTGTTGCTGCGGGTTATAATTTAATTCTGTTCTCAGTTTCTCAGAAAACAACAACTTTAATCACAAAAAGCAGGTTTGGTTAAAATAGGAGATTTTGTTGGTTTTAGTTACAAAAAATAAACAATTTGGCGGTTTTGGGTAAAGAGACACCAAAAATGGTGATTCAGCTTAATTCATGCTGTATATGCATTATTTTCAACTGAAATTTGTTTTTATTTACCTGTTTTGTATATTTGGTCAGTTTATTGATTTGTTTGTTTAAGGTTAAATGTTTGATTTTAATACAGAGCAGGTTACAGAATGAAGATTCAGAGTTCAAATAGTTAAAAAAATCAGGCTCAGAAATGAAACTCTTGTTATTAGTGTCACATTTTGGCCTGCAGACAGGTTGGACAGTGATGTGACGTCACGAACGAATCGAATCTTTTGAACAGGGTTTTCAAAGTGAACGATTAGAGCCGAGTCCTTGAAGTGAACTGCTCATGTTGTCCTCTAGTAACGACCCTCCCACCTCACACACTCAGTGACCTCGGCGGGAGCACTAAACCTGCCCCCACCCCCCCCCCCCCCCCCCCCCCCCCCCGCGCTATCACGGACCTTGGCGGAACGCTAACAAACCCCCCCTCTCACCGACATCGGCGGAACGCCACTGGTTGATGGTTGGTTTATGGTTAACTGACTATTAACCGTTAGGGTGTGTCATTAACTGGTTAAAGAAATTTGGGAAGCGTGCCTCCCTAGCAGCACATATCGGCCATCGGCTGACTGTGATCTCTACGTATCGGCATCGGTATCGGCAATAGACAAACCAATATCGGTTTGTCTCCAATTGTTTTAATCAGTTATCAGCTGACCTAAAACTGAATTACTTTTTCTTGTTCATGTGTCTGACATTTTCCCTGGTCCATGGACTGACCATAGCACTAACCAACACCAACAATCAGATATATTCATGTGGAAGTGTTTTTTATTGTGTTAATTTTATTTTTCTGAGATAAATCAGAATCAGACGGTTAGATCCCTACAGGAATCAGAAATCAGTATCGGCCCTCAAAACCAAAATCAGTGCATCTTAAATGTTTATTAAAGAGTTTATTTGGTTTGAACAGCACTGTTCTAACAGGATGTTCATCATGAATCTGAGTCTGTGTTCATTGGTTTACATCAGCTGGAAGTGAATCCTAAACACGCAAGGTTTAAGTCACCTGAAGAGTTTGTAGAAGTGACTCAGCAGCAGTAGTTGTGTGTTCAGATGTTATTTTACTCCCTTCTAAAGCCTGAATGAGGTTCTCTGAGGCTGAAGTGTCTTTTTAGGGATTACAGACGAAGCTGCACAAACATCAGAGCGCTGTCACCCCTTGGCAACGTTTTCCTTCTGGTTTTTATAGATTAAACCAACCAGAAAAATTACATTCTGAGTCTCACTGCAGTTTTTACCTTGTTAACAGAAGCTGTCTGCTGCTGCTGTTGGAAAAACCCCTCATAGTTACCAAAGACCTTCAGTTTGATCTCCTGTCATCCTAAACCAGCTCTTAGGCGCTGGTTTGATGCAGCAAACCCATCTTCTTTTTCGGGAGCATTTTTATGGTTCTAACAGGGAGCCAGATGTGGTTTAAGATGGCAGCATCACTTTTTACTGCTGGCTGAGGCATCGATCGCGCTTCACAGGTGAATTATCAGCTGTCAATGGTTCACAGTGGTGAACACAAAGAGGTGGCTGGTGCAGGGCTTTTTACAGCAGCATGGAGGAGCCATTACTCAGCACGTTTGTCACGTTTCCTCAGATCACATGTGGTCATTTTGTCTAACCGACAGCGATCGTGGCTCTGCTGAGTCGGCAGCATTAAAGCATACAGAGTTTCTGCTCCGCAGAGTTCAGGATCAACACTGAGAGGTTTCATTTATGTAAGGTGAGTTTACAATCTGTGAGGAGGCTGTCACGGTGCGGAGATGAAAACAGACCCAAACACAAGAGAGCAGGCACAGGATGCAGGTTTAAACTGAACTGTTTTACAACATGACAGGAAGACAAGAGGAGGATCTGACAAAGATAAGCACAAACAGAGGGTTTAAATACATGAGGATAATCAGGGAGACAGGTGGGTAGGGTAACGAGGAGCAGGTGAGTCAAATTAACACTTAACAAGGGGAGATGAGACACAAGACAGCAGGCACAGATGGAGCAGATCCTGACAACAACAAGGTGTGATCCGTCTCTTTTCAGGCTCATCCCTTGAGTTAGGAGCCAGTTTTACATCTGAATGATTCAAAGATCAGAAGAAACGTTCCTCTGAACATTTCCTGGTACGAGGACTGAAACTGGCCAGAAAGCAGCCAAAGTCCAAAGAAAACTCCTTCAGACCTCCAGAAGGTCTGGAGAAGTCTTGATCCAGAACCACTTTAAAGGATGAGAGGAACCATTGGCTGCTGGGACGGAAAATGGAAGGAGATGAGAACTGGATCAGCAGTTCTACAAAGTGCTGCATGTCTGTGATGGTAAAGCTGATTTTTATCTCTTGCTGCCACAAAGGGAAGGATAAGTATCTAGTTCCTGCTAGTTCCTGGTGGATTTTAATGAAACTCTCACAGAAAGCTCTGGAGGTTCGTCTACAGCTGATAAAATTTAGATTCAAACACTAAAATGTCTCCAACCCAGACAGTTCTACACATATTCATCTAAAATCTGATGACTGGTAGCAGATCCTAACGTTACCTTCAAGATCTGACCAAAGTAATGCACTCCACCGTTCCTCCTCACCTGATGATCTTAGACCCAAACTCTGATTGAGAGGCGGCTGCAGATTTGGATTCCCTTAAGGAACCATGAGACTTTAATTCTGTTATACTTCTGAATGTGTTATGTTTTAAAAGACCCCTGAGGAACAATCATGACACCAAACTTGTAGAAGATATAAAGCTTGTAAAAAGAAATAAAAGAACACACACACACACACACACCACCTGTGGACAGGTAGCTTTATCAGAAGCCTGCAGATGGAGGAACCCGTCTGAATTCCAGCTGTTCTTTGTTTACAGCAGGCAGCATCTTAGCGATGATTCTGACAGCAGGGCGGTCTCACAGCCGTGTTAGGGAGGCAACAGAACTCCTCCGGGGCACTGCCGTGGTACCGCTACCCTAAGAGGGAGCGCTGGGAGCCGCAGCAAACAGAGGATGGCTTTTAATTAGGGATAGCTGGGACCGCTTTTATCTGCAGGCTCTTTGATATGACAGCAGCATGAAAATACAGGAGTTTAAATCAGGAGGTTGGCTGAACCAGGAACACACAGCCTGCATATCATATCATGCTGTCATGGTAACAATACGAGTGAAAACTGTGCATTCCTTTACAGCAGAGAATTCATATGCGAGGGAAAAAAAGTAGGACGTGTCGAGACTAAACTCAAAATGTCAAGAATAAACATAGAAATACTATTTTCTGAACAAATGTAGAAAGTAGGATATTTCAAGAATCACCTGAGGAAGCAAATTCCACTGTGCTCCTAAAATAGTTTATTATTACTGTATTATTATTATTATTATAAATGAGAGTTCAGGGTGTTTGCTCTTGCAAAAAACACAATAAATATTGAGACTTTTTTTAAATGATGTGATATCTTCCGTTGCAGCAGAGATCAGAACTTATCTATAACCAAAACATCCAATGCTTATAAAATAATTTATTATTATGGTTTTAAGTTTTATCAGACAGGCTTTTTATTAAACTATTTTATCAGATCAGGTGTTTTGAGGTGTGTTTGTATGTTTGAGACTCTTATTGTGAAGGATTAAATACGTTCTGAGTTCTCCTGTAGACAGGACCACAGAAGAAGCCTAAAGATAAAAACTTGTCTCTATAAAATAGATTTTTTTCTGGAAATAGGATGTTGACTGTTTTCTCATGTGGACTTGAATCTCGCCGCTATTTACTTCTTAATCTTTTCTCGTGATTTTTATGTTGCGAGGCGCTATATGTGTTGGTGGTGGTCAGAGGGGCCGATGGCGCAGAATGGCAGCCTCGCTTCTGTCAGACCACCCCAGGACGGCTGTGGCTACATAGTAGCTTACCATCATCATCATCAGTCTGTGAATGTGAGAGTGAATGACTAATGGAAAGGGCTTTGAGTGCCTTGAAAAGCGCGATATAAATCCAATCCATTATTATTATTATTATTATTATTATTATTATTATTATATAAAAGATCATTTCTTCTTCATTATTATTATCTTATTTAATACTTTTTTTATTGTACTTGTGAATTGCTTTGGGATTTTTATCTTGTAAGACACTGTCTAAAAACTCCTGCTTCTTCTTATTCAACATGTCTCTAATGCTCCTTCATAATTGAGACTGGATATTTACACACACACACACTCACACACGCACATACACACACACACACCATGTGCTCCAGCATATAATTAGTGCTGTTTGCTTTGTGAATCTGACACTGAGAAGGAGCTGATAGAATAAAAGAGCTGCTTGCTCTTGTTCTGCACATTCATGGATCGTTTGCCTCTCAGGCATAATTACACTGTAAATCCCAATACTGCTTCTTACTAAAATAATTAAAGTTATTTTCACTCACTTTAGCTAAATAGTTACAGTAACTTTAATACAATTTGTTAAAGAAACCCCAAACTAACAATGTGATGTTAAAACTCATTCATAATAAGTATAGGAATGTTTATCTTTTCTTTGGAGTAAGGGTGCTCTAAACTGTTTAAGTTGAGGTCGCTCATTTCATACAAAAAAATAACCCCTCCCTTTCGGTTTCGCTTTCCCTACGTCATCACTGAGCCGCGCACACGGAGGTGTTTGGCCGGCGTCGACAACTGCGGACAAGAGGCTTCGACAGAGAGGAGAATTTTATCCATTACATCGAGAGTATTACAAGGTAACTGTGTTTTTGTGCTTGTACAGACGTTGCAGGTTAATCAGACTACTTTGCGGATTTGTAGAAAAACGGAGCTTGCTAGCTTAACTCCTGACTGATAGTTTATTCCAAAGCTACATCGCACAGAACTTAACTATATTATATTTAACGGTAAAATAAAGTTTATTCATTCCAATTCTGAACTTTCTAGTGCTCGTGTATTCTTTACAAAGCCTACGTGGTTCATTTAAGATGCCCGCCTGCGCCTGTATAAATTTAAAATTTAATGGCTAGCGTCTTATTTTAGTTTAGTGGTTGACTGTTAATAGCCTACCCTTTCAAAGCTACATCGCACAGAACTTAACCTCATATTACTTTAAACGGAAAAATAAAGTGTATTAATTTCTATCTTAACTTTCTAGTTCTCGTGTGTGCTTTACACAGTTTACATGGTTCATTTAAGATACCCGCCTGTAAAGATTTAAAATATAACGGTTGGTGGCTTATTTTAGTTAGGTTGTTGATAGTCTACCTTTTCAAAGCTTCACACAGTAAAGTAAGTTTAGTCATTTATAGCTTAACTTTTTCTAGTCCTTATGTATTCTTTGCCATTCATTTAAGAGTAAATTAGTCGACAAGACAGCCGGTAAAAAATTAAATATAACCATGGGCGCCATTTTAGTAAAACCTTTTTAGGCGCTGAAACTTTTTCAAAAATGAATGCCATAAAACTTAACGGTAAAATTAATGTTAGTCATTTCTGACTGCACTTTGTAACATTCAAGGATTTTTTTCACACCACATGTGTGTAAAGGGTAGATTAATTTCATGCCAACATGACTAACATTTACTCTATAGCCTAAACTGTTTTTTGAAACTCCTGCCATTCAACTTAAGCATATTTTGTTGTACTAAGAGTCAGACATGAAAATCCCTCACCTTTCGGCGAAATTCGCCGTTTTGAATCCAAAATGGGTGACCTACGTGATTCGTGCAGATCCGATGAGAAAATNCGCGGAACACAATGTGGCTAAGTTGCAACAAGAACATTTACACAACTGTCAAAGTTTGTTTGCAGTTTAAAAATATATTATATCTTTTATTTATCCAGGTCAAATACTCACTGAGCATCAAATCTGTTATTAAACGAGACCTGGTCAAGAAGACAGTAAACAGTACAACAAATATAATAAATAACAGAAATACTAATAGTAGACATTAATAACCACACATGAGAAGCACGAACAGTCACATCAACCTACAGAATTATTGTCTCGCTCCTTTAAAATGAACTACCATCTCCATGGTTACCAGTTCTGACAATTTTAAAACCTTTTGAAAATGATTCCAGGAAATAGGAGCAGCATATATAATGAAGCCTTTATTAAATATGTTCTGATTCCAAAAACAGCCATCGGTAAAATATCACGAGAGTGTAATCTGTGACCCCGCCACTTATTAAAAGTGTTAAACCAACCAAACCAACTAGAATCCAACTGAAAATGTGCATATTGTTCATAATTTTATGTCTTCAACACGTGCAATCCAGTGGGAAACAAGCTTTAGAACTTAAGCACAGCAGAGAGGGAGGGGGCGGAGCTAATCAGCTTCTAATTTAATAAGTTCAAAAGTAATAAATCTGTTGTAAAATGACCCCTATTTCATATTTCATCTTTAGCTGAGATGTTTTGTCCACTATTTATGGTTAATTATTTTATACACAGAATCGAACCAAGGAGCTTATTAATCATTTATTTATTAGATAATTAAGATTAAAGCTTTTTAACGCTTGCTTTGTGTCTCTACACAAAGAGCTCAGCACTACCAAGACAAACCCACAAGAGATAAAATGCTCCATTTCAGCTTTGATGATGAAACCTGGATTCATCTCCATGCAGCTGCAAACACTTTCTTTTAATGTGTTGTGATGCGGCCACTTTGAACTGTGATGCAGATACGAGACTCATAAAAGAGCCTAAATTTAAATGATAGCACTCAGACACAGCATATAAAACAGCTGTGTGTGTGTGTGTNAGCTTCAAAGCGATGGCAGTGAGGAAAATTATGGTGTCAAAAACAGTTGTGTTCTTTCTGACCATCTGTCGTTCTTCCATCCTGTCACAGGCTTCCCACCTGACCTCCTGCACGACCTGTTTGAAGGCGTTGTTCCAGTGGAGATAGCGCATTGCTTAAAAGGTTTGATTTCCAGTAAATATTTTACCTTAGAAGACTTAAACAGAGCAATATTGCGCTTTCCATACCAACATTCTGACAAAGTTGATCGCCCTCATCCAATACCCACAAATTTTGCCAGTCGAGGGACCATTGGTGGGAACGCTCATGAAAATAATGCCCTGCTTAGACTGTTGCCTCTTCTCATTGGCTCAAAAGTCCCAGAAAGAGACACGTTTTGGGAAGTCCTAATGGAGTTAAAGGATGTCGTTCAGCTTGCCATGTCTCAGATTTTCAATGAAGAGACCATTCAGTACTTGGCTTGCAAAATATTGGACCATCGGCAACTCTTCCAAGAAGTCTTTCCAAATGTTCGATTCAGGCCAAAGCATCATTACATCGAGCATTACCCACACTTGATAAAGTGCTTTGGTCCCTTGGTCCATCTTTGGACAATGAGATTCGAGGGAAAGCATAAGGTTTTCAAAAAAATTATTCATGACACTCACAACTACAAAAATGTGTTAAAAACTTTGGCAGAGCGACACCAAAGTATGATGGCNATTTTATTTGTCATCCTCAAAGTTTTTCAAACCACATGTGCAGACATCCAAAATGGAGTCTATATACATTTCATCACTACCTGCAGATACACGATCATTTATCTCAGGTGTTGCTGACAGTGACACAGTTTATGGAACAAAAAACATCTCAATTGATGGCACAAACTTTGCAATTGGCATGTTTGTATGTACTGGTGCTTATGCAGCCTTGCCAGAGTTCAAAGAGATTCGAAACATACTACTCATCAGCGACAACATTTATTTTCTCTTGAAAGACTACGACACTTTGTATGTTGAGCACTTGAGGTCATACGAACTAGTCGAGCAGCAACCTAAGGGTCATAGTGTAAAATCTGTGTGCCAGCTGTCTGACCACATGCCGCATTTTGCTTATAAGATTGCAAATGAACTCATTCTAACAAAACATTTCATTCCAGTGTCTGACTAAAGGAACAGAACTGAAATATCAGCGGATCTCCCCAGCCCTTCTGCCAATGTACAGGTAATGCATACATGACATGACAACTCAAAGTGTGTTGAAATGTCACTATATTTGAATCCTGTATGTTACAGAACCTACAACTTCAGATGGATGCAACAGAGAGATTGAAGCTAAGGGTCATCCTTGATAATGAAAATGCTGAAAGACTTATTCTGCCATCTCGCCCAAGCAGTGTACAGGCCCTCATAGATGAGATCAAAACTAGGCTAAAGTTGACTTTTGACTTTAGGCTTCAGTTTGAAGACCCAGATTTTGATAATGCATTGTGTAATTTGGTTGAAATGGAAGACCTCCCAAGCACAGCATCAGTTAAAGTAATAAGATTAGTGGAGCTGGAATTGATTTCAGTCGGCACTAGTGAGACAAGTCTTCAGAGTGATAGCACTGATACCACAGATTCACCAGAGCATATTAGTGGGTGGCCAGAGGTTTTTATTGTTCCAAAATTTTCTTATGAGGTGGAACATGTGCTAAAGGAAGGTAATGCAGCATTTGAAAAAGATGGGAAACTAATTAGACTTCCTAGAGATCAAAAACACAACATACTCGAGGTAATGGGGGAAGAAATCTTTAAACTGAAGGCATATCCTAGTAGCACACAGATTGAAAAGACTGCAAAAGCTTTAGTTGAAAAGCATCCCTGTCTGAAGGAGAACAATTCTGACACTGGTTGGGAAGGATGGAAGAATAGTTTGAGACACAAAATAGGAAACCAAAGAAAGAAGTTGGCCAAAGTTGGCATCAGAGATGTAGCTGTAAACTCTGGAAAGCGCAGCAGAACAAACCCAGAAGGAGCTGCACCAAGGGCCAATATTAAAAGACCTAGGAGAGGTGAGGTCAACTTCCTTCCCAGTTATCCTTCTGGAGAAACAAGGGAGTCTCTGGAGACCAGGAGGGGTGAGATGATAGAAGAGTTCTGGAAGACCTCTGCTGAAAGGGACATTCCTCTTATTCATCAGCACATGATGCGCACTTTTGCCCTCAGACGTGAAGAGATCATTACATCTTCTCCTCCTGTATCAGAGCTTAAGGACAGATGGCCAGCTCTCTTTGATGAGACACAGGTAAGTACAACTATATAAAATCTACTGCTCATCAAGTATACAGCATTTTTTATATTATCCTTTTTGGTTTATTCTCTTCAGCTCTACTGTGAATTTCACCGGATTACCAATCTTCATCTGCCACATGTTTTTTATGCTGCACTGGATGAATATGCTCCTCAGCTGATTGGACTTTACAAAAAGAAGAAAACTGGACGGGTTGGTGAAAACATGGAACAGCTGTTGATGGCATATGAGCAACAGGTACTTAAAAATACTTTCACGCTACTGTTTGCATGGTAGTTCCCTTTGTCATGTTTTATTTTTCATCCTTTAAGGACAGGAACGACATCTGCGCAACAAGAACAGCAGCCCTGGCTGGCCTACCGATTTACCTCAAGGAGGATTCATCAGGCATTTTCAAAACATTCAAGGTATGTTATTTGGTAATTGTAATAATTTGCCTATTGAAATGAGAAAAAAGGTGGTAATGCATAAAATTTGAAAAAGTAAGAGGTATCTGGCTATTTGTATTTGTGTTGACCTTTATGTCTATGACATAAATATTTCTCATCAATTATTTTGCTGTGTGACAGGATGAAATGGAGTTCCATGAAGCTGCACTTGCTCTGGTTGCTGATGTGGATGAAGAGGATGTGCCTGCTGGAGTTCCTTTCTCACCACGCCAAGTGTTCATTGTTCTTGAAGATCAGGTTGTAATGACTCATCACAGATGGACTGATGCTTTGGTGTGTTTGTTTGGACTTATCTATGCTCTGCATCTGAGCTATCCTGTGAAGTGTGGTAGCTTTTTTGAGTTCATTCAAGTAGTGTTGCTGAAGCTAGACGATGAGAGAAAGCAACTCAAACCAAAATTGCAGACACTGAAAAATGAGCTGGTGTAGATGGGGTTTGTTTTTCACATGTTCATGCTAGTTCATTAATCTTTGAATGGCTTCAAGTCAATAGTTTTATATGTCCAGGTGATCGGCCTTCTAAAACAGCAATATGCAGACAGCTAATAAGGAAACTTTTCAAATACTTGACATTTTTGTGATACATTTTTAAGGCAAACTGGGAGGCCACAAGTATCTTTGAAGATTTTTTTTACATATGTTTATATTGAGTTCATCTATTGCGTTCTTACAATATTCAAGAGCAGTTATCATTGTTCCTCTACGATATATTTGTATTTAGTATAGGTTCATGTCAGTAAGTTTCAAAGTGAAATAATAACTGATGATCAGTCCAAATGTACATTTGTAATCATTAGGTTTTATTGTAAGATGAGAGCTTTCCATTTTGTCTTTGAGGTTTGACCACAGCAGTTGAGGAGCCACTAATCTTTAAGCAAACTGTTGTACAATTACAGTGTTGAAATTGAATGTTGTATTTCTACACTATGTGTTAATAATGGTTGATGACATCCTTGTAGTTCAGCTTCGTTTGCATTTGCGTAGGTGCATGTCAATAAATCTGCATATTCTTAAGTAAAAATCAGGTCATGATGGTTAATGGCAACTAAAATCCTTTGTTTCTAAAATACTGGAATTCTCACTCAACATTTTATGTACAGACTGTGTAAAAAAGCATTTAGCAAATTGGAAAAAATGTACAGTTGTAATCATTCTGTTTTTTCTGCAGTTCAAGTTAATAAAACTGAATGGAGAAAGTCAGAGTTTGTTGTTGTGTTAATACTACTAATACGATTTGGTGCAATCGGTTTCCTCAATTGAACTGAGTAATTCTAATAGAGTTTTAAGTTACTTAAATAAGAACCATTGAAGTTTATTTAACTCAATTGGATTATGAAACATAATGTATTTTAAATAAGTTTAAGTATATACTGCATTTTAGTGCCACATATTTAAAGGTTTAAGTTGCTAAACTACATAAAATGAGTTAATAAACATAAACGTTTGAGTTAACTTATCATAGTTGTTTTGGATTAATTTGACTCTACTCGCATAATTAAAACAACTCAAATAGTTTGAGTTACAAAACTTAAATCAATTTGTGCAATCGGTTTCCCCAAATCATTTGAGTTACCTTAACTTGTCAGGTTTTACAGTGTAGAACACAATGTGGCTAAGTTGCAACAAGAACATTTACACAACTGTCAAAGTTTGTTTGCAGTTTAAAAATATATTATATCTTTTATTTATTCAGGTCAAATTCTCACTGAGCATCAAATCTGTTATTAAACGAGACCTGGTCAAGAAGACAGTAAACAGTACAACAAATATAATAAATAACAGAAATACTAATAGTAGACATTAATAACCACACATGAGAAGCACGAACAGTCACATCAACCTACAGAATTATTGTCTCGCTCCTTTAAAATGAACTACCATCTCCATGGTTACCAGTTCTGACAATTTTAAAACCTTTTGAAAATGATTCCAGGAAATGGGAGCAGCATATATAATGAAGCCTTTATTAAATATGTTCTGATTCCAAAAACAGCCATCGGTAAAATATCACGAGAGTGTAATCTGTGACCCCGCCACTTATTAAAAGTGTTAAACCAACCAAACCAACTAGAATCCAACTGAAAATTTGCATATTCATAATTTTATGTCTTCAACACGTGCAATCCAGTGGGAAACAAGCTTTAGAACTTAAGCACAGCAGAGAGGGAGGGGGCGGAGCTAATCAGCTTCTAATTTAATAAGTTCAAAAGTAATAAATCTGTTGTAAAATGACCCCTATTTCATATTTCATCTTTAGCTGAGATGCTTTGTCCACTATTTATGGTTAATTATTTTATACACAGAATCGAACCAAGGAGCTAGATTAATCATTTATTTATTAGATCATTAAGATTAAAGCTTTTTGTTAACGCTTGCTTTGTGTCTCTACACAAAGAGCTCAGCACTACCAAGACAAACCCACAAGAGATAAAATGCTCCGTTTCAGCTTTGATGATGAAACCTGGATTCATCTCCATGCAGCTGCAAACACTTTCTTTTAATGTGTTGTGATGCGGCCACTTTGAACTGTGATGCAGATACGAGACTCATAAAAGAGCCTAAATTTAAATGAAAGCACTCAGACACAGCATATAAAACAGCTGTGTGTGTGTGTGTGTGTGTAGGTGCTTATCCTGTTCATACCTCCTGCCGGGCCGTCTGACCCGCTCTGAGCTGTATTGACCTCGTCTGAAGGATGCTGAGTGGACCGCTGATCGACAGCCACTTGGCTCCTGCGGGTTCTGCTGACTCATATTTTATTTGCTTACTGGACTTTGACGCTCAGCACAAACTGTTTGTGGTCAAAGACATTTCCATCCTGTCCCTTCACCATCCAGCTGACTTTCTGAGTTTTATTTGGTTTTAACACCTCCACATTCAGCTGGAAAAAGTTCAAACCTTTGACTTGTCCGTTCTGTCTGATGTGGAAACAAACTCAGTCACTCAGTTTTTTAGTGGATTCAAAACAAAAACATCACGGAACACCAGCGAAAAAATAAACTCAGTTCCTTACACACACCTAACAGGAGGAACTACAAACAGGACACATGACACTAATCTTAACTATTCAAATGTCACTGTGTGATATGAAACAAGACCCCAATAGACTCAAATTTATAATTGCAAGTAGAAAACACCTGCAAAGGGTTCCTGAGCCTTTAAATGGTCTCTCTGTCTAGTTGAATTACTGAAATAAATGGTCTTTTGCATCATTTTCTCATTTTTCCAGTTTCACCTGTTTGTATAATTGGGTGTTTTTCTATTACTCAAAACCTAGTAAAACATATCTATAAATAGCTATAAATATAAAAATAAATAAATAAATCCTTAAAAATGACACTAGGCACAAATCTGATTGAGGGCTCTTTTTTACTAACTTGGGTCAGACCCAAATGTGAAAGTGCTGAAACTGGGTGGTAAAACGCACAGTTAGTTTTAGTTAGTTCTAGTAACACCTGAACACCCATGACGTCTGAGACGGATAGAATCAGTTACAGCAGGACTAAAGAAAAGATCAGGAACACTAACTGGTTCCAGTTGGATGACTGGAGGATGATCTAGGAAGATAGAAGATCGTGATGAGGAATTAATGATCTGATGTCTGAACAGTGAACAGGTGAGCGGATCTTCCTTACATGGGAAGTCCCGTAGCCACATCACTGCTGCAGACCCGCAGAGCAGATTCACGCCTGCAGCAGCGAATCTGCAGGTCTTCAGGTCTGCAGCCTGATCGTCTTTCTCGTTGCTCACTGGCCCTGATGTGCTTGGATGTAAACATCCGCTCCTTTAGCTCCAATCAGCTGATGACAGCTTCAACACACCTTGCTGCTGAATTATAGTAATGCACACATTTTCATATCGATAACGGAAACGGCGTTATGACGAAAGTAGACAGTGATTAATTAGATTACACATTACTGAAAAAACTAACTTCCGTTAGTAACGCCATTGTTTTAAACACCGTTGTTTTAAACGCCGTTATTCCCATCACTGGTTATGAGCGCTCTGACCTGCTCAGAAGGATGTCAGGACCACTCTAAATCTGGGCTTTCAAACATGTAGGATTGCCCTGGTCTGGTTTTCTGAGACCAATGAATGTGCTGACTGTTAATTGTGATATCTAGCCAATCAGAAAGCAAGGAGACGAAAGCACACTGCATGCTCCTCCTACACCATGTTTGCTTACTTTGAATTCACGTTTTATCTCATGAGATTTCCCGTCTGAGCGGGAAATGTCAGTGAGAGACTTTACAGTAAAGATTTAAAACAACAGATTATTTACACAAAATGAAAAAAAAAACAGGACAAATAACAGAATATAAACTCTTGTTGGGAGCAATAATGATTATAAAGTCTACGGTAACACTCCTTCAGGTGATGTTAGACTGAGTTCTTTTGTCTCCCTCCTCCTGCACTGGGGACATCCTAGCTTGGTTTAATAATGTGTGGATTAAATATAAAGTCTGTGAGAATTAGATGGCTCACAGCTTCAGTGAAACTGTACGTCTTCCTGCTGAAACATACTGCATGTTGCTGTTTGCTTTCATTATTTACACATGCTTCACTCCATCCCCATGCACACTTTTTTTCTGTCCTGCACACACTCGTGCTGCAGGCGCAGATGGACCCGGTGCACAGGATGTGGCCAGCATCCCGGCTCCTTCGACACCCTCTCATCCTCGTTAATGAATCCACTGTGCCATCAGGGCTGTGAAATCGCTCCAGTCATTCAGACATCGTTCAGCAGATGAGTGCTGCTTGGCTCGTCCCTGGAGCAGGAGCAGGAGGCAGGAAGTGAGACAGATCTGCTGAGAGGAAGCACATGGGATCAGATTTAGATATTCATTAATAGAAGATGAAAAGCTGTATGTTTTTCCAGAGATGGTTAGCTTTGCTTAATTCATTTTCTTCATCTGTTTTAATCCCCGTGTGTTCTCCTAACACAGCAGAGCTGTAACTCCAGCGCTAAAGAAGCTTTTTTTAGTCTGCTCGTCTCTGAATGTGAAATGTGTTTTTCCCGTAGAGCAAAAGTGTGACTTGTGTGCAGAAAGTTGTTACTAACTTCAGGTAAATGATTTAAAATAAGTGTTTTTCAGATGAGTCTATACGCTCATACGGGCCAGTCACAAACAAGTGATATAAAACTAGTTGTTGATGCATCATCATAAGTCTGTTGATGCTTTTTGTTTAGTTGAGATGTGGAAATGTGTGTTTTGGTGTTTGTTTATAATTCTGTCTCCTAACCCAGACCCATATTTTAAGAGGCTGTTTGGACCAGAACATTACAGATATATATTTTAATGTTTCTTTACTAGTTAAAACTAATTTTATGCATTAACCGTAGATCATCTGTATCAGTTTCTCACCGTTTATATATAACATATGAAATCTTTAACAATTTCATGCATAAAAAAGGCTCTAAATTCAATCTTTTAGCTGTTTTTAATGTTTCTATTTTGCTTTTATTCACAGGTTCTTGTTCTAACTAAGAAAATCATTTGAAATCAGTTTAAAAGAGTTTAAATGTGACGTGCCCTGAGAGTTTTTTATTCCTGTAGACAACAGCTGAAGTGCGTCTCTGAGCATCAGAGGCTGTGTGACAATAGAGATGTTGGTGTTCCTCACAGTGAGCTTCCCTTTCCTTCCTGCTCCTCCTTCTCCACAGGAACATTCGTCTCCGGACCCCACCCCTCCACCCGTCCTGACCCGTCTCAAACCTCACGCACAATGAACTCGTCGGCGCACGGCTCCTCCGTGGACATCCTGGAGGAACTCCAGCTGATCGCTGCACAAAACCTGGAAAAGCTGGACATCAACAAATACTACGAAGTGGTCCGTGAGCTGGGAAAGGGCACCTACGGCAAAGTGGACCTGGTCATCCACAAAATCAGAGGTAACAGCTGAGACTTGAACTGGGTCATTTATCTCCTACAGTGTCGGGCTGATGTCAGCAGAGAGTGACCTTCACATGGCTCCGATCAGCCTTCCCAAACATTTAATTCCATAAAAAAATAAAACTAAACCGTGAAACACTGCCTACATCTGGTCTTTGTGCGGATGGAGCTGATTTCTCCAGCTCTCCTCCAGAAAAGATCTTCCCTGAACCCAAGTGAATCTGCCGAGCAGCAGAAGCAGAAAAGGGGATTATGTTCTGGTTTTTAGAGGCGTGATGGGCTGATTTTACTGCTGCACGTGAGACTCAAACATAAAGGTTTTTGTTTTATCTGCAGAGGGAAAATCTAATCTTTGATTCTGACAAATTCCACTCAGAAAAGATTTCAAACCTTTAAGAGAGAGAAGCTTTCTGCAGGCAACACAAACCGCTGTTTACTGTGGAGAGCCCGAGCATTGCCCGTCTGATTCTCTTGTTTATGGAGCACAAAGCTGCGTCGTTTTGCTGTGAAGGTCAAAACTGACCTTTTCCAGCTGCTGAAAGAGTCATGAAGAAGTTTTGTGTTCCATCATCTTCTCCGAGCCATCAGAGGTAATCAACTTTTCTCCATAAGCCACGGAGAAAACACTTAAATGGGCCGTCAGCACCAGAACTTCTGACCTTTGAGTTGTTTTCTGTAAAAAGGTTTTTATACTGAAAAGCTGCATTTTGATTTATGGTGTTAGATAACCTGAGGTCGTCCTGTTTTATTGCATCATAACCAGCCTTGAAAGGTTTTTCTCTAAATTAGGTTAGCACACTAGTCATTTGACATTTTTTAAATAATTAGTTTTTAATACTCAGTTTTCTTAGATTTACATTTATTCAAACAAACTTTCACTTTTACATTTATCGCCTTAAATTGGTCCCGAATTTCCTTGAAGGAATTCTTAACTCCCACCACCCAGAGATTTAAGCTATGATCATCTTAATCTGAACAATGATAGTTATAGTTCAAACCTCCAAGAAAACTTTGTTTTATTTGTAAGTACCTGATACTGACTGTAAAGAAATACGTTCAAAAATCATATTTTACCACATTTAGCTTCAAATGATATTAAAATCTAAAGTCTGTTGTGCCGTCGCTCAGTCTGGGTTCTCCAGCACATAGATAATGATCCATGATTAAACAAACCCTATCTTTTATTTTGGTAAGCAGCTTCCTTTTTACAGCATTCTGAATTTTTCCGTCAGCTTTAATTTAGTTTAGAATAAAAAAATAACATCCCATATTTATTGTTCTAAGGAGGAGCTTCTAAAACGTCTTTATTCAGGTTGACTCTAAAAGTGAACCAGCTGTAGGTGTGGTGGTTATTTCCTGGGGGGGGGGGGGGGGTTCATTTTATCCATAATTGTCCCAATAAACACATGCAGACAAAAACACAGATTTATTATGACTGGTTGTGGAAATTGCTCTTTTATAACAGCTAGTTTAGTTTATTTTTGTGCTTTATAATTCAAATCGTCATAATAAACTTGACTCAGGAATAACAACATGTACTTGTTCAACATGCAGCTTCATTTGAAACCTGCCAAGCCTTTAGGTTTGTAGTAAATTATACTTTAGTGTCTAACTATTGGAGCCTCCATTGTGCCTGTCACAGTAAGAAGAAACAAACGTCCATCTTGACCTTTCCTGACGAGTGTGAAACCCTGGAACAGCTCTGCAGAGCTGATCAGGAGGTAATGGAGACGTCCCTGCTGACCCACAAGCTGTCAGAGAAGGAAACTAAAGGCAGACGCGGCGCTTCTCCAGATTATCGTCTTGAGGTTTTTTTCTCATCTTGCTGCTTCTCTCGTCGTCTGAGGAGAGACCAGGAGGATCGATGAGGCTGACTTCAGTCTTTCTGCATCTGTGACTCATCACCCATCCTGCTGGAGGACGGCTGTAAACGTCTCCTCACAACGTTGTCCCCAACATGAGAGCAGATCAGCACATTCCTGTTCTAACAGTCCAGGAGAGGATTTTAAATACTGTTGGTGTGAAACTCCAGCAAATAAACATCAGGATTTATGTCTGCATGGAGAATTTTAATTATTCATCAAACGGCTTTAATTGAGTTTCTAGGAAGTAATTAGGCAGCGGTGACATAAATCCCCCAACCCTTTAATGGAGTGGAGTAAACCCGTTACGTAACTGTCCTGTCCTCGATTTCAGGCACAAAGATGGCGCTGAAGTTTCTGAGGAAGAAGACGACCAAGCTGAAGAGCTTTCTGAGGGAGTACAGCGTCTCACTCTACCTGTCGCCCTGTCCCTTCATCATCAACATGTACGGCATTGCCTTCGAGACAGACGAGTATTACATCTTTGCCCAGGAGTACGCTCCGGCCGGAGATCTGTTCGACATCATCCCTCCGCAGGTCAGGTTTGACTTTTAAATTGAGACGTGAGGAACGTTTATTTGTTTACATGGAATTCTTTTGTTATTTACAAACAAATAGCAGCAGCAGCTAAATGTAGCTCCTCGTCCAGGGGTCGGGTCCAGTGGGAAGCTCTGGTATTCCAGCTGAAATAACCAGTAATATGAAAGTAGACGGCAGGATAAAGGCTAGAAAATAACATTACATGAACTACTAGGAACGTTGGGAGATCATAGCTGCATCATCCCTTGTTCACGTTGAGCGCTGAATGGATGTGGTCCGGTTTCTGTACGGCTTCCCGACAGACTGCCATTCACACCGACCGCAGTTCATGTGGACTCAATGACTGTTGATCCATGCTGAAGCCATATGGAGCCTGGACCACATCCATTCTGCATTCACTGAACTTTAGGTTTAAAGTTTACGTGAACTTTAGGAAGGCAGCAGCACACTTTGGGCTTCATTCAGACTAGCCATAACTATTTATCTGAACAGAGGCTGTTGAGGACACTAATGAGTAACCCTCTAAGCTCTTTTGAACTGAAGTTGTCAGTTCTGATTTCTTTGTTTTCTGACTTCCTTCTGTCTTTCTTCAGGTTGGACTTCCAGAGGCAGTGGCGAAGCGCTGCGTCCACCAGGTGGCCATCGCTCTGGACTACCTGCACTGCAAGAAGCTGGTGCACAGAGACATCAAGCCTGAGAATGTCCTGATCTTTGACATAGAGTGCAGAAAGGTCAAGCTGTCGGACTTCGGCATGACCCGGCGTGCTGGCTCTCCAGTGAAACGCGTAAGCGGCACTATCCCGTACACGGCGCCCGAGCTGTGTGACACGTCGCGGCACGAGGGCTTCTGTGTGGACTACAGCACCGACGTGTGGGCGTTCGGCGTGCTGCTGTTCTGCATGCTGACTGGGAACTTCCCCTGGGAGAAGGCCATGCCCAACGACTCTTTCTACGAGGAGTTTGTCCGTTGGCAGCGTCGTCGGACCAGCACGGTGCCGTCGCAGTGGCGCCGCTTTACTGATGAGGCTCTCCGGATGTTCCGCCGGCTCCTCTCCATCGAGCAGCAGCGTCGCTGCTCAGTCAAAGAGGTCTTCAGCTACTTCAACCAGAGCTGGATGTTGGACACAGAGAACGGGAACAGCAGCGGCGGAGCACTAGCGGGCGGACCGCCACCTCTGGACATCAGCTCATCTTCATCTGAGGAGGACGCATTGGTGGACAGGCTGAAGCAACAGAGCCTATCACCTGCCTGCACTGCAGTGAAGGGCGGGTTTGTGATGGACACCCATTTCTCCTCCGCTACCAGCTCGCCAGCGTCCTCTGGCGGCTATGAGCGAGTCAACAGGGACAACAATGAAAGGGGACGCATCCTGGTGACCACGCCCATCGAGATCTGTGTGTAGAGACGCTCGCTGCTTTCAGGGTCCCGCTCACCTGCTGACGCTGATGAGGAAAATGTCTCCGATCAGGAGGAATCAGAGGGAAGTTTGGGAATGACGGTCAGCGTCCGGAGCAGTCTGTTGTAGCTTCACGGCAGATTCACTCGTTTCTGATGACGGATAAATCTGAAGAAACCTGCTGTGTGACAAACTGTAGCCTCCTGTTTGTGGTCTGTAGTTCAGTCACTGGAAAACTACACACAAACAACACACAGACTATACAAACTACATACAAAATTACACAAACTACACAAAATTACACAAACTACACAAACTGTATAAAATTACACAAACTGCGCACAAACTACACACAATTACACAAACTACACACAATTACACAAACTACACCAAATTACATAAACCACACACAAACCCTGCAAAAAACTACACACAAACTAGACAAGAACAGCACACAAAATATACACATAAACTACACAAAATTACACAAACTACACACAAACTACACAAATTACACACAAACTACACAGATTTTACATACAAACTACATGAAAAACGACTTACAAACTCTCATAAGAAACCCGGAACAGAACAACATCAAAGCAATACTCTCAGAATGACTCAGCCTGAGCGAAGCGACAGCGTTTGTGTCTAAAACGACTCGTGTTTTATTGTAGTGATTCATGTTTCTGTAACATGTTTTTATTTAACTCATTCTTGTTGTTTCATGTTATTTATGATGCGTTTTGTCTGATTTTATTTGACTTTAATGGGAATAGAAACATAAAAGTGTAGCTGTAGAGAATCCTGTCCTGTTTCTTTAGTCCCCACCATGCTGCTGTTGTTGTTGTTGTTCTTACTGTTATTGTTGTTGTTGCTCAGAAAAACTAGAGGTTCTGATTCATTTGTGATAAAGTCAGGACAGAACCAGTCTGCTAATCCCACCAACACACCTGAACACTTTTATAACTTTCACAAACTAAATGGGATTTAACTAAATGGGTCTCTGATTATCTTCTTGGTAAATCTGAAAAAGCACACAGAGAAAAAAGCAGGATTCATACTTCTGTTTGCATGCTGAAAGAGATCCAACAGAAGTGTGTGTGTGTGTGTGTGTGTGTGTGTGGGAAAGGAAGTGATCCTTTAAATGACATCAGATTGGATCTTTAATTAGAAGCAGAACCACCGGCTGATCTTTTATTTGCTGTTTTTATCAGAAGGTCACAGCTGGATGAATGTAGAGAACAAATCTTTGTGATGAGCGGAGCCAAACGCTTCAGGAATCTTTTTGTGTTAAATGCATGATGTGACATAACTATTGTAAAGATCTCTCCAATTAAAACCTGAGAAATAAAAATTCATTCTTGTTCGTGCAGTTTTTATAAAGGTGGAGGACAAGAGGAGCACTCTGATTTTTATTCTGTAATAATGACTGAGCTGGGTGCCTGAGCAGCTGTTTCACTGCAGAATAGAAACTATAATACATGTTAGAAAACAACTGAGGAATAAATCGATGCTCAGTGTACATCTTTCACAGCTGCTGCTGCATCACCACACACGTAATGTGTTGTATTTCTAAAATAAACCCAACAAGACAAAAATAACATGGAGCTAAGGTACAGGTGATGACTGAGCTTCTGATCTGAGGAAGGTTTTCTTTAAGGTGACTGGAAGTTAGGAAGCATGGATGTGGGTGCAGTTGGACTTTATGGGTACATTTATATTTAACCGATAAACTGAAACAGTTTTTAGAATTTCACCCAGCTAAAAAATGAGTCAATGACAATTAGAAAAATATATATCATTCAATTTTTTCAAATTTACATAACAAGGCCAGAAATTTACAAAAATACGAATTTGGAACTGGCCCCAAAAACCACAATCAGTTCATGTTTCTCAAGTATTTTATTTTATTTTTTTAATAAATGCATTAAAATAATCATAAATTTATTCCATATAGAACACATCAGTGTAAAAAACAATTCTGGATGATCTGACAGATTACAGACACATTTCAGCCAAGATGAAGTGTGTTTCTGTGTAGAGGTTATAATACCTGTCTGACCTGTCATTAAAAAACACATTAATCATGCAACTAAAATAGCTTTTTTTCATTTACGTAACATTTCTAAAATTAAACATTTTGTATCAAAAACTGACCTTGAAATATTAATCCATGCATTCATAACTAGTAGGCTAGATTATTGCAATGGCCTCCTAACAGGCCTCCCTCAGTATGCTGCTCACAGATTGCAGCTGATTCAGAAAGCTGCTGCTCGTGTTCTGACAGGGACAAAGAAATCAGAACACATCACTCCTGTTTTAAGATCTCTGCACTGGTTACCAGTTGAAAAAATAATTGATTTTAAAATCCTGTTGCTTGTATATAAAGCTTTTAATGGCCTTGCACCGCAATATATTACAGACATGCTAGTCCCTTACATACCAGTCAGACCACTCCGGTCTGCAGATCATGGCAACCTGGTTATACCACGTACACATTCTAGGTCAGGGGAAGCTGCTTTTAGTGTTTATGCACCAAAAATCTGGAATACTCTGCCTTTAGACATGAGGGAAGCAGCTACACCGAATATTTTTAAGATAAAGTTAAAAACTTTTTTATTTGAACAAACATATGGTTAGGTTGTCTTATTTTTTAATTATTCAATTCAATTCAATTCAGTTTATTTATATAGCGCCAGATCACGACAAGAGTCGTCTCAAGGCACTTCACAAAGTAAACATTCCAATACAGTTCAGTTCATAAGCCAATCAGTAAAAAAGTTTCCTATATAAGGGACCCAGCAGATTGCATCAAGACACTGACTAGTGTCATTGTGTTGGTACAATCCTCATACTAAGCAAGCATTTAGCGACAGTGGGAAGGAAAACTCCCTATATATTATATTTTTTATTTTATATCCTCTTTTAATTGTTCTATAGCTTTATTCTTATTTTTACTTTTTTAGATAAGGGCTCGTAATTATGTTTCACTGCGTTAATTACTTTTACCTCAGTCTTTGTTTTACGGGCGTGTGTGGATGTGTGTGTAAATGTGTGTGTGTGTATGTTTGAATGTATGGGGTTTTAATTGTTTTATGTGTGTATTTTATGTATGTACCATTTGTTGATGAGTGTGTACATGTTTTATAATTGATTATTTTATGTTATGTTTTTATACTGTAAAGCACATTGAGTTGTTGCCATGCAGGAAATGTGCTCTATAAATAAAGCAATTCATTCATTCATTCATTCACGTATGATCTGGAGTTGCTACAGCTGGTCAGCTCCAGGACCAGCAACATTACTACCTAAAGAATCAGCTCAGCTGACAACGTTAATATACGGTTATTCCATCAGTGGATTTTTTCTTCCCAGACGACACAAGCATATTTTAAGCACATGAACCGTAGTGTGAATGACAGTCCGTCTGGAAGGCCTACAGAAACCGGGCCGCCTCCGTACCACATTCTGTGTGAAACAGGTTTCACTTGGATGGAGAAACAGCAGCATGTCTAGTCTGCACCAGACAGCAGATTTCATCACATGGGGCCCCATGACAACCTTACAGCACCACTGGTCTGAGCTAACAGCTAATCTGAGCTAACAGCTAATCTGAGCTAACAGCTAATCTGAGCTAGTAGTTAGTCTGAGCAAAAACTATTCAGAAAATAAAATTTTTTACCAGCAGAGAAGTCAGGATTGAAATCTGAAATCACACCAAAGCAAGAAATAGTTTAGTCTTTTGATCATTAAGATGCCAAAATATTAATGTTTTAATTGTGTGTGTGTGTGTGTGTGTGTGTGTGTGTGTGTGTGTGTGTGTGTGTGTGTGTGTGTGGCCCACAGGTTAATAGAGTAGATTTGATCTTTTTTTTATAATATTTTATTAACATGAGAGTGAGTAGAGAAAACCAGCTGGACCAACAGATACAGGCTGTGGTTCTGATGCTTCTAGACGTTCTGCTTCTTTTCTGCTGTCTGTAAATTTGGTGTTTTTACAGCGTCTCACTGAGGATGAAACAATGGAGGGAATAATGTGTTGTCGGTCCACCTCAGACTTTCCTCTCCATTCATTAAACATGAAACGAGGCAATAGGGCACAGAGCCGGAATATGGACTCGGTTCTGCGGGACTTTGATGTGTGAAGTGATGAATCTGCAGCTGTAGAGTTAAAGCAATTGACTCCTGATTTAAACTCTGGAACAAAACCACAAAAAACTATGTGACTGAGCATCAGATGAAGCTCATAACAAAATTCTTTCCTGGTGAGCTGAAAACACCAACCTTTAAACCCACTTAGGCAGGTTCCAGGAGGATCCAACAAGCTCTGAAGCTCAAAAACATTCAGAACCACCAGCTGAGGCTTCAGAACACAAACAGCCTATTTTAGTTTTCTCACCTTTTTCCACTTTGATAGAAACCTAAAGCCCCTTAAACCTCCTCTCTGCTTCATCCTGATCCTCAGTCTGAAATTCAGCAGGTCGTCTTTACCACAGCCAGGATATGAATGCACACACACACACACACACACACGCATGCACGTACACACACACACTCACATGCACATACACACGCACGCACACACACACACACACACACACACACACATGCATGCATGTACACACACACACACACACTCACGCACACATACTCGTACGCAATAACAAGTGAAATGACTTTCTCAGCCGTGAGAATCGTTTTATCAGTCATCACAGAATGAACGTTGGATTTTAGGGGAAAAAAGGACATTTTAATTTAGTTGACGGCTGTGGGGAGAAGATAATTAGTTAGGGTAATTCTACTGCCGATTTATCTCAATTCAATCAGTTTAATTACACTTTATGTGTTAGTTTTTAAAGTAAACAAAACCTTCTGGTCCTGATCGGGCCCAGAGCTAACACAATCTGAGTTTCTACTATCCTTAAATACAAAAGCAAAAAAAAAGTTCTTTATCATGTTCATTTGGCAAGAAGCTGAATCCTGTTTGGTGCATTTTTTAAACCGTATTCATTTATTCACGGGAGAAAAAAGAACAAACAAACAAATGCATAAACATTGATACTGTACAATTTGAATGAAAAGGGGCGGAAGAAAGAAATATCTTATATATCTTATGCCCCTATAACCTAAATTTTTAATAATACATTCATACTCCAACTCTCAAAAATAAACCCAGCTTCAGCTTTACTATATTCCTGCTCTAATTTGGACTTAGTCACAGACAAGATCTTGATTTAATACATTTGTTAAATGATTTAATTTATGAAAACATATTTAGTGTCAGGTTTTTTTTAATAAAATTTGCTGCATTTGTTTTGAATGTTGTGTTTATTCAGGCTGTTATTCATGATGAAAGAGCAAATCTGGATCCAAACATTCAGATCTGATCATAATTCTGCTCTCTGGAGAGCAGCTATTGAACCAGCAGACTGGATGTGATTTAATACAAAACTGACATCAAAGCTGCAACGGCAAATTTGGAAAACAAACTAGCCTAAAACATTTAGTTTCATGCCTCTCAACAACGTTCTAACACAGTATAGCTATAAATGTATTGTGGAGATTTTAAAAAGTATTGAAGTGGTTTGCTTGTATTTGTCTAAAAACCTCAGCCAATAACACGTTTTGGACCAAAAGCAACTACTTGACCTTCTGGTTGTCTTCTCGTTGAACCGCCACACTTCCCTGGGTCTTCCACTCACGTATTCAGCAGCAGAACACCACTGGTGTGAGAGGTTCTCCGCTCAATAATATCAGAGAAGGAGAAACAGCCGGCTGCTACCACTTCAACTTTAGGACAAACTACCAGAGTCCCAAAAAGAAAAACACCATTTGAAGTCACGGACAACAAAAGACGTTTGGGCTGCAGAAGCGTGTCAGGGAAGATACCCGAGGGGAGGGGTGAGTGTTCTGTGGCTGCATTTGCGTTCAAAATCTAGCTTGTTCTGTAGATTTGCTATAGCAGCTTTAATACATTTATTTCAGGTTTGCAAAACTGATTTTAACGCTCACTGGTTCAAAAAGTATTTAATAAAACTTGTTGAAAAATGTCTGTTTAACATCCAGCTGACCTTATTGTTTACTGAGGATTTCAGCATCACGCATGTGTGTGTGTGTGTGTGGGGGGGGGATCACATTTGAAGGGAAGCTGTTTTAGATAAATAAAGTTTGAAACAACGCTAGTCTGTACAGAAGAAACCTGCAGCTGGATTCTGATCAAACTGGAACTAAACCCAGCAGCTGCTCTCCAGAAGATGCTCTCTGGAGCGTGAACACGCTGCTATTCTGAGCCAAATGAGATGGAAGAAAACCGGGAGGTGAGAAACATTTCAGGTCAACACCAGAGCCTGCTAACGAGGCGACAAACAGGAGGTGCAAAATGCTCCCAAATATAGACTCTACAGCTCCTGGATGCTTTTTATTTTTACGTCCCAATTCTGCATTACATTCAGCAGAGACATAAAGAGTTAAAGTCCTGTCATCTGCTGCCTTTAATGGTTTAAAATGATGAGAAATTATGAAATGATTGTTGTTTGTGTCAAATATGGTTACAGATGTTCTGTTAGCCCTTAGATAGGATCAAGTCTTATTTAGCTACTTTATATTCAGATAAATCTATTTGTTTAGCTGTGACTCTAAATATAAATTTAAACACCATTAAATGTATGTCAAACAAAGTAGATGTTATATTTTACTAAATAAATGTGGTGAAAAGTGACTTTAACAACTAACTTTGTCATGAGGAGCTAAATGAGATTAAATGAAGCAGAACATTTATTAGAGACACTGAAAATATCATTTACAGTGAGAAAGTTGTCATTTATAAGCATTAGTGCAATTCCATTGATGGCCACAAGGGCTTCAATAACATCTGAGGCTCTAAAACACTTCTGATTAAACAAATAATTCAACATTTCCCCAAATCATGTTTACGGTTTCTCCTTCTGATGAATTTGTTCTAAAAATATGAAGGAGAAAGAATTCTTACGTATGAAAATTCAGTAACAGGACCGTCACAGTATGGACACAAACGTGTTTGTTGGAATTTTGAGAAGAGATCTAAACTTTCTTCTAATGATATTCCAGTGATATTCCCAGAGTGATGGAGGGCCTCTGTAACTCAACTCAGTTTAGTTTCTGAGTCAGAAAGAGGAGAAACGTGGGGGTTGGAGTGTTTACAACACATAAAGAACATTATCAGATTGCTGGGACATTTAGATTTTCTGATCAAACTAAACAGAATCTATTTTTTAATTAGTCACTGTCAGATTTTGTTCAGAAATATAAAAAGTGAAGTTTTCACATCAAAGTGTTTTAACTCCAGCTGCTGTCTACCTGAGACGTGTCGTCAGCTGCGGGAGTGACCCATCTATCTGACCCGTCATACCTGTAGGTTGACCACGCCCACTTCTGTGGTCTCTGAAGTAGGGAGCCTTCTCATCCTGACGAGTTATCCAGTCCTGACCCTAGAGGGCCGGTATCTGGCATGTTTTAGTTGTTTTCCTGATTTGAATCAGCCGGTGATTAACAGGCTTCTGCAGAGCTCGATGACAAGTGTGTTGGAGCAGAGAAACAACTAAAACATGCTGGATAACGGACCTCCAGGACCAGGACTGAACACCCCTGATTATCCACTGGGCTTGTTTGCTGGGACTCCCTCCTCCAGAGGCTATCTGACTGGAGTAGGCGTGGCTAAACTGGCAGGCCTCATGGGTCAGATGAAGGTGGTGAAAGCACCAACACCATCTAAGTTTTATGTCTGAACAAAAATAATCTGACTATTCTGTCACTTGTCTGTTCTGTTTAGGATTTACTTAGAGAAAATATTTAAAATTTCATTTTCTTTGCGTTATTGATCCTGTAACAAGCTCACAAACAGAATCCTTAATGGTTTGCTCAACAAAATCCCTTTTCTCTGCTGTAACCTAGCTGATATTTACAATTGTTGGACATTTAAAAGTGGAGAATAAATCCATTCAGGTGGTTGGAGTCTTGCCAGTGTTCTTTGCAGCAGGAAGACTTTGTTCCTGTGTAGGAGCAGCAATACACACACACACACACACACACACACACACCTGAGGTTATTTCTGCATCTCCCCACAAGACAGATTCACATTTAACATAACATTTAAACTCTCGAGCTAGAATCTGAGCTCTGATGGTTTCATTTCCAAGCTCAAACACAAATAAGGATTAAAGCTGAACCCATGGCCTCCGCTTTGAAAGATCAGTCACCCAAATCACAACCTGTTCATCCAGCTCCCTCCAGGCTTCATCAGCCCAGACGTCAAATTTTCCCTGCCTGGTTACAGAAGACGTGAGAACGGCTCACAGTCAGATTATTTCTGAGCAGCAGTTTGGGAAGTGTGAGGTGGGAGTTGAAAGGTTCAGAAACAACAGGATGCTAATTACTGCTCTGTGGCTGCCTGGCAACATGATCAGCTGGTGTTTATGGAGCAGAAGCCTCAAAGACCGCCAACTTTCAGGAGAGAAAATACAAAAATATTCAGAATCAAGTCTGAACCGTTTACCACAAAAGTCAGAATCAGATGTTTCGGTGGATTTCATTAAGTTGTCTTTTCATCTGTTTGTTCCCAAATTTTAGAGTTTAAGAACATACATAAATGCATGTATACGTGTATAAGTTTAGCTTTAACATTGGCAATATTTCATGTAGCTTAATGGGTACAAAGAAGCTGCTGTTAGCTTGTTCAGCTAGAAATGATCAAAAAGTGACAAATAGTTTTCTCACGTTTTATTTGATCCTTCAAATAATTAACATTTCACACCAGCATAAACCAAAGTATTTAGTTAAAACTACACAAAAAGTTAAACATGAAAAACTTCCCTCTGAAGAAGCTGAAATTAATTTCAGTTGGAGAAAATAACCACGCGTAGTTTTAACTTTCCTCCTTTTTATCAGAAATGAGTTTGTGGTTTTGTTCGATCTGAAGCTCTCATCTTCCAGTTTATAAAATCATTTTGCAAAATATATTTTTCTGCTAAATCAAATATTGTTTGCTTTTATTTGCACATTGTGTGAGCAGAGATCAAGTAAACTAAAATAACCCTGAATGTGAGGAATGTGCAGGTTTTCTCAGACAAGGACACAACGCTCTTTAACATTTAGACACAAACTCTTGAGCTTAGTGCAGCTTTGTATTAAATTTAAATAACTTCAGTAGAAAAGAAAGAACAGATTTAAATAATAACACATACAACTAAAACATAAAGTGCATAGTAGCAAATACCAACGGAGCATGCGACAAAAGGAAATGACTGCAGCTGGAACAGGAAAATAGAAAAGTCGTACAAAAACTGGTAGAAAAAGTGTCATTAACATTAAACACGTCTGATACATGAGGTCAGTTAATTACTAGGTTTAAATATTAGAGTCCAGGTGAGCAGGAACAGATCGGGCCAGAACCACATGTGGAACATTTCATTAACAACAGAACAGAACATAAAGTTCATTCTATAAGCAAAGGAAAAAAGCCTGGCCCTGTTTCAGTCATGACGGCTGTCTGTCTTCTGTCTGAGCCACACACTCAGCTTTACCGAGCAGCTGAGGTGGACTCACACACCTCGTGTCCAACCCTGAGGAGATCTGAGGAACGTTCTAGGAACAAAACACAGAAGAAGCTCGGGTCAGCGGGAAACACAGAAATCATCTTCATTCTGGAGCAAACCAAGACAACTCTTCAAATGTCTAAAGACATTCTGAAGAGTTTGGGTGCAAAAGGACTAACTGTTCACATGAATAAACTGTATAAGAAGAGATGAACAGAAATGTTAAAGCTGTCAACAGTGGCTCATTAGGGTCACTATGGTAACCACCAGTGGCTCATTGAGGGATTTGAAAGAAAAGCACCAGCCCTACAGCAGGTGGAGGAAGAATAAAACACCAAAAGTTGGGGAAGTTTGTTTAATAAAAATAAAAATGTTCTTAGATCGTTAAATAGTTAGTGACATCATCAACATGAGCACTCTGTGTAAAAAAAATAAAATCTAGAAAAATCATCAAACTTAAACTAATCGTGGAAAAACCAGGATCAATCAATCAAAATTTTATTTATAAAGCGCCTTCCACTCCCATCACGGGAGGCCAAGGCGCTGAAGAACAACATAAAAACATGATAAAAAATTAAAACAATAAACGGATGGAATAAAAAGATGGAAAACAAATCACCAGTTTGGTCCCGTAAAGTCCAACTATCTGTGAATGTTTAAACTTTGAATGTTTCTACTTTGACTCTACCTGAGCTATAGTGCTCCAAAGGGGGTGGGGCTCTCTCACCTGTGTTGTCTAGAATAGATTTTATACTGATTTTTGTCTTTTTTTTTAAGGGATGCGCGACATATCGGCATCAACATCGGGCTATGTTAGTCAATTTTATCATGTATCAGTGTGAGTGGTAAAACTGGGCCATTATGAACAACTGTTAGGGTGGGGGGTTGACCATGTGGTATTTGTTTGGACATGTAACTGAAGCAGAGGTAATGTAGGCAGTGAGGTCAAAAATGGAGCGAAAAATATATAATAATAAAAATCAGTTATCAGCCATAACAGCAGTGTTAAAATTAGATATCGACATCGGCCCAAATGTTCACATCGATGCAATCGTTTTGACCTCGTACGGCATTCTGTCACCAAAAGTCACAGCAAACTATTCCTTTGCTTTGATGCATCATTATGGTTTCAGATGACACATTTCATAGAGTCATCATTTATTAAACAAAACAAAGCTACTCTGCAGAAACCATGTTTGAATATGAAAGTTCAATCTTTCTGCATCATAGGAGTTAAAGTAGGTCAGTGTGTTAGTAACAAGAGTGGACATCGTCCCAGCCATAGATATTATATAAACACTAGATGCCTTAACTGGGAGTCGACAGCGTCCCTACCTGACGGCCATCTTACCTCGGACAGCTTACGTTCCGTTCTCAATGGTAGCAGATGGAAGGTGAGTGAACAACTTAAACAAAAACACTCTTAACTCAATGAAATATTAACAGATTTGCAAGCGGGTTGCATTATTACAAACCTTATACCACATAGGCTTGATACAACATATTTGCACATTTTTAAATTAACGGGCCAAATCCATCATATTTCACAGCCACATCTCTGGCGTTTATAACAAACCAAACAGTTTGAAAATTGGTTGAAAATTGAGCAAGTTAGAGTTATTTAAATAGTACATTCACCATTGACACCAATGTTACGAAAAGGGGCAGCTGTCCGAGGTAAGATGGCCGCCNGGCAATATTTCATGTAGCTTAATGGGTACAAAGAAGCTGCTGTTAGCTTGTTCAGCTAGAAATGATCAAAAAGTGACAAATAGTTTTCTCACGTTTTATTTGATCCTTCAAATAATTAACATTTCACACCAGCATAAACCAAAGTATTTAGTTAAAACTACACAAAAAGTTAAACATGAAAAACTTCCCTCTGAAGAAGCTGAAATTAATTTCAGTTGGAGAAAATAACCACGCGTAGTTTTAACTTTCCTCCTTTTTATCAGAAATGAGTTTGTGGTTTTGTTCGATCTGAAGCTCTCATCTTCCAGTTTATAAAATCATTTTGCAAAATATATTTTTCTGCTAAATCAAATATTGTTTGCTTTTATTTGCACATTGTGTGAGCAGAGATCAAGTAAACTAAAATAACCCTGAATGTGAGGAATGTGCAGGTTTTCTCAGACAAGGACACAACGCTCTTTAACATTTAGACACAAACTCTTGAGCTTAGTGCAGCTTTGTATTAAATTTAAATAACTTCAGTAGAAAAGAAAGAACAGATTTAAATAATAACACATACAACTAAAACATAAAGTGCATAGTAGCAAATACCAACGGAGCATGCGACAAAAGGAAATGACTGCAGCTGGAACAGGAAAATAGAAAAGTCGTACAAAAACTGGTAGAAAAAGTGTCATTAACATTAAACACGTCTGATACATGAGGTCAGTTAATTACTAGGTTTAAATATTAGAGTCCAGGTGAGCAGGAACAGATCGGGCCAGAACCACATGTGGAACATTTCATTAACAACAGAACAGAACATAAAGTTCATTCTATAAGCAAAGGAAAAAAGCCTGGCCCTGTTTCAGTCATGACGGCTGTCTGTCTTCTGTCTGAGCCACACACTCAGCTTTACCGAGCAGCTGAGGTGGACTCACACACCTCGTGTCCAACCCTGAGGAGATCTGAGGAACGTTCTAGGAACAAAACACAGAAGAAGCTCGGGTCAGCGGGAAACACAGAAATCATCTTCAAATCTTCAAATGTCTAAAGACATTCTGAAGAGTTTGGGTGCAAAAGGACTAACTGTTCACATGAATAAACTGTATAAGAAGAGATTAACAGAAATGTTAAAGCTGTCAACAGTGGCTCATTAGGGTCACTATGGTAACCACCAGTGGCTCATTGAGGGATTTGAAAGAAAAGCACCAGCCCTACAGCAGGTGGAGGAAGAATAAAACACCAAAAGTTGGGGAAGTTTGTTTAATAAAAATAAAAATGTTCTTAGATCGTTAAATAGTTAGTGACATCATCAACATGAGCACTCTGTGTAAAAAAAATAAAATCTAGAAAAATCATCAAACTTAAACTAATCGTGGAAAAACCAGGATCAATCAATCAAAATTTTATTTATAAAGCGCCTTCCACTCCCATCACGGGAGGCCAAGGCGCTGAAGAACAACATAAAAACATGATAAAAAATTAAAACAATAAACGGATGGAATAAAAAGATGGAAAACAAATCACCAGTTTGGTCCCGTAAAGTCCAACTATCTGTGAATGTTTAAACTTTGAATGTTTCTACTTTGACTCTACCTGAGCTATAGTGCTCCAAAGGGGGTGGGGCTCTCTCACCTGTGTTGTCTAGAATAGATTTTATACTGATTTTTGTCTTTTTTTTTAAGGGATGCGCGACATATCGGCATCAACATCGGGCTATGTTAGTCAATTTTATCATGTATCAGTGTGAGTGGTAAAACTGGGCCATTATGAACAACTGTTAGGGTGGGGGGTTGACCATGTGGTATTTGTTTGGACATGTAACTGAAGCAGAGGTAATGTAGGCAGTGAGGTCAAAAATGGAGCGAAAAATATATAATAATAAAAATCAGTTATCAGCCATAACAGCAGTGTTAAAATTAGATATCGACATCNAGCCACATCTCTGGCGTTTATAACAAACCAAACAGTTTGAAAATTGGTTGAAAATTGAGCAAGTTAGAGTTATTTAAATAGTACATTCACCATTGACACCAATGTTACGAAAAGGGGCAGCTGTCCGAGGTAAGATGGCCGCCACGTAGGGATGTTCACGGGTAAGGCATCTAGTGATATATATGATATCTATGGTCCCAGCAGGGTCCTGCTGAGGTCACAGGTCAACCCTCATGAAACAAGACTTCCATCTCAGACTCTACAGACCTCCCTTAGCAGGTTAAAGGTCATAACAGGAAGATGAGGAAAAGTCTGAACCCTTGGTTTGAGGAGGAGGAGAAAGGAACACAGCAGCACATCTTAGGCTGCTAAAGTTTCATCTGAACAGTGAAGATGATTCAGACAGGACCAAACGAGAACTGATGCTGCCCCCAGATGGAAGTATGAGGAACTGCAGGATTCAGGCTCCTGAGATTCCGTGAGCATCATGAAGAACAAACATCAACAACCTGAAGCCCCGATCTCAAAAATCCCTGGAGAAGCAGCAACTACAATCTGAGGTCCAGAGGAATTTCATCACACCCAGAAATTATTATGGTTTTATGATTATTTTATTCTTATTATCAGAAAATAGACAAACCTCCGTGGCCCCCACATGTCTTCTGTGTCATCTCTTGTCTTGTCTGGTTGTAGATGTGAAGATTTTATTCTAGCAGATCAAAGAAAAAACATCAGCAAGGAACAAACATCCTAAAATAAATGTATCTCTCAGAAGAACAACCTGTTGGTCATCCATGACCACATATTTAAAGATTAACAGAACTGATTTATTAACTGTAAGAGAAGCGGTTGTCCCTGGTTTCAGATCAGGACCTGCAGCTCTCTGAAGCTCAGACAAACACAGACAGAAGGAATCTGCAGACACTGTAAAACTACTCCAGTAACAAATGTCCAGGGAGAGAAAATGCAACTTTGCAACTAGGTTTAATGGTAAAGAGTGGATCTTGATCCTGTGAAACATGAGGAGCCAGTTATTAGTGACCTCATTAACTGAACACCTTCTGACTGACATTTATTACGTCTGTCTGAAGTTAAAAAACATTCTGAAACAGTTTACTTCTATTGAGACAAATTATTTACATTTAACCAATTTCCTGTTTGATTAAAGTTTGTGTACTGGGAGCGTTTACTGTTGTGTGTTTACTTTGTGTTCGGGACATCTCATGGAGAAGTTGTCTTCATTGAGGACACAACCTGAAAAACACAAACAAATAAAATGAGTCAACTTTGACTGCACAAACACATCTCACCCCTTCTTTCCACTGGACATGAAAACAACGCTTAATGTAATAGCGGCGCTTTTACCCGCGAGCTCATTCCCAACTGGGAGCATTTCTGACGCGAAACGGGAGTGAAAGCGTTCCACACAGCTGATCCCGTGAGGTCACATGATCACGGGAGAATTGCAACACCATGCGTGATTTCAGAAGTCCACACAATAACAAGCACAGAGAAAGAGAGCTGCATGTATCCAAAAAGGTCTGTGGCTTATTTTCTGTTCTGCTTACCTCGGCTAGGGGTTTTAACATGAAATGACGTATTGCATGTGACTTATTTAGAAAATTTCCAGATGTTTTACACTGATTTTGTGTTTGACTTCCTGTCTGACCCGATCTGAAGTGCGGAGTTTGATATGTTTTGGAAGCGTAGAGCGTAAAAAAGACTTGAAATGTAACGATACCGCCCCTTCGCTTCTGGGACACATTACTACCAGTGGAAAGGAACTCATCCACTATAACGGCAGCTAATTGCAAGGTAGTACATTTCGCGACACTTTCACGTCCGGTGGAAAGAAGGGGTTAGCTTTTGTCTTTAAAGCAGAAATCCAGACTTTTTGTCAGATGGCACCATCTAGAGGCGGAACAGTGCATTACAGTTTAAGCCCCTCTCTCTACTTCTGTGATTATGGCTGGAAGCAATGCCTCTTGTTTGTGAACGCACACCTTTAGCCGGCCAAAAAAGTTAACACTGTTTTACAAGTGTTGTTTTTCTAATGTTATACTGTTTATTCATATATATATATATATATATATATATATATATGTATAAAGACTTACTTGTCATTAGAACTGTCGCCAGCTCTGTCTAGGTACGTCCACAAACGCTCACACACGCTCTGTGATTGACATCTGTAGGTCGGTGGATGTCTAACCCTATTGGTTAATGCTGAGTGATGCTGATCAATTCAAATTGCATGGGGCTCTATGGGACGGGAGACGGGCTTAGCAAAAAAAAATGTACGTACTGCCTACATTGTATCACATTGCAGGGTAAGACTGTCACTTTTACGAAAAAAAAAAAAATAATAATCACACACAATTCCTAAAAGAGGGAAAACTCCGGATTGTACCTTTAATCTGATCAACCTTCTTTTCTCAGATCCAGAAACAAAAAGTTGTTCATGCAAATGAAAAGATTTTTCTCTTTTAACAAATTTTAAAACAGCGAGAAGAACAGCGAGCAGAAGANNTGTTGTTGTTGTTGTTCTTACTGTTATTGTTGTTGTTGCTCAGAAAAACTAGAGGTTCTGATTCAGTTGTGATAAAGTCAGGACAGAACCAGTCTGCTAATCCCACCAACACACCTGAACACTTTTATAACTTTCACAAACTAAATGGGATTTAACTAAATGGGTCTCTGATTATCTTCTTGGTAAATCTGAAAAAGCACACAGAGAAAAAAGCAGGATTCATACTTCTGTTTGCATGCTGAAAGAGATCCAACAGAAGTGTGTGTGTGTGCGTGTGTGTGTGTGTGTGTGTGGGAAAGGAAGTGATCCTTTAAATGACACCAGATTGGATCTTTAATTAGAAGCAGAACCACCGGCTGATCTTTTATTTGCTGTTTTTATCAGAAGGTCACAGCTGGATGAATGTAGAGAACAAATCTTTGTGATGAGCGGAGCCAAACGCTTCAGGAATCTTTTTGTGTTAAATGCATGATGTGACAATAACTGTTGTAAAGATCTCTCCAATTAAAACCTGAGAAATAAAAATTCATTCTTGTTCGTGCAGTTTTTATAAAGGTGGAGGACAATGAGGAGCACTCTGATTTTTATTCTGTAATAATGACTGAGCTGGGTGCCTGAGCAGCTGTTTCACTGCAGAATAGAAACTATAATACATGTTAGAAAACAACTGAGGAATAAATCGATGCTCAGTGTACATCTTTCACAGCTGCTGCTGCATCACCACACACGTAATGTGTTGTATTTCTAAAATAAACCCAACAAGACAAAAATAACATGGAGCTAAGGTACAGGTGATGACTGAGCTTCTGATCTGAGGAAGGTTTTCTTTAAGGTGACTGTTTTTAGAATTTCACCCAGCTAAAAAATGAGTCAGTGACAATTAGAAAAATATATATCATTCAATTTTTTTCAAATTTACATAACAAGGCCAGAAATTTACAAAAATACGAATTTGGAACTGGCCCCAAAAACCACAATCAGTTCATGTTTCTCAAGTATTTTATTTTATTTTTTTAATAAATGCATTAAAATAATCATAAATTTATTCCATATAGAACACATCAGTGTAAAAAACAATTCTGGATGATCTGACAGATTACAGACACATTTCAGCCAAGATGAAGTGTGTTTCTGTGTAGAGGTTATAATACCTGTCTGACCTGTCATTAAAAAACACATTAATCATGCAACTAAAATAGCTTTTTTTCATTTACGTAACATTTCTAAAATTAAACATTTTGTATCAAAAACTGACCTTGAAATATTAATCCATGCATTCATAACTAGTAGGCTAGATTATTGCAATGGCCTCCTAACAGGCCTCCCTCAGTATGCTGCTCACAGATTGCAGCTGATTCAGAATGCTGCTGCTCGTGTTCTGACAGGGACAAAGAAATCAGAACACATCACTCCTGTTTTAAGATCTCTGCACTGGTTACCAGTTGAAAAAATAATTGATTTTAAAATCCTGTTGCTTGTATATAAAGCTTTTAATGGCCTTGCACCACAATATATTACAGACATGCTAGTCCCTTACATACCAGCCAGACCACTCCGGTCTGCAGATCATGGCAACCTGGTTATACCATGTACACATTCTAGGTCAGGGGAAGCTGCTTTTAGTGTTTATGCACCAAAAATCTGGAATACTCCGCCTTTAGACATGAGGGAAGCAGCTACACCGAATATTTTTAAGATAAAGTTAAAAACTTTTTTATTTGAACAAACATATGGTTAGGTTGTCTTATTTTTTAATTATATTTTTTATTTTATATCCTCTTTTAATTGTTCTATAGCTTTATTCTTATTTTTACTTTTTTAGATAAGGGCTCGTAATTATGTTTCACTGCGTTAATTACTTTTACCTCAGTCTTTGTTTTACGGGCGTGTGTGGATGTGTGTGTAAATGTGTGTGTGTGTATGTTTGAATGTATGGGGTTTTAATTGTTTTATGTGTGTATTTTATGTATGTACCATTTGTTGATGAGTGTGTACATGTTTTATAATTGATTATTTTATGTTATGTTTTTATACTGTAAAGCACATTGAGTTGTTGCCATGCAGGAAATGTGCTCTATAAATAAAGCCATTCATTCATTCATTCATTCACGTATGATCTGGAGTTGCTACAGCTGGTCAGCTCCAGGACCAACAACATTACTACCTAAAGAATCAGCTCAGCTGACAACGTTAATATACTGAATGACCAGGTTATTCCATCAGTGGATTTTTTCTTCCCAGACGACACAAGCATATTTTAAGCACATGAACCGTAGTGTGAATGGCAGTCCGTCTGGAAGGCCTACAGAAACCGGGCCGCCTCCGTACCACATTCTGTGTGAAACAGGTTTCACTTGGATGGAGAAACAGCAGCATGTCTAGTCTGCACCAGACAGCAGATTTCATTACATGGGGCCCCATGACAACCTTGCAGCACCACTGGTCTGAGCTAACAGCTAATCTGAGCTAACAGCTAATCTGAGCTAACAGCTAATCTGAGCTAACAGCTAATCTGAGCTAGTAGTTAGTCTGAGCAAAAACTATTCAGAAAATAAAATTTTTTACCAGCAGAGAAGTCAGGATTGAAATCTGAAATCACACCAAAGCAAGAAATAGTTTAGTCTTTTGATCATTAAGATGCCAAAATATTAATGTTTTAATTGTGTGTGTGTGTG
>SSNS01000637.1:176905-201323 GCA_006937985.1 Aphyosemion australe
AGAATCAGATGTTTCGGTGGATTTCATTAAGTTGTCTTTTCATCTGTTTGTTCCCAAATTTTAGAGTTTAAGAACATACATAAATGCATGTATACGTGTATAAGTTTAGCTTTAACATTGGCAATATTTCATGTAGCTTAATGGGTACAAAGAAGCTGCTGTTAGCTTGTTCAGCTAGAAATGATCAAAAAGTGACAAATAGTTTTCTCACGTTTTATTTGATCCTTCAAATAATTAACATTTCACACCAGCATAAACCAAAGTATTTAGTTAAAACTACACAAAAAGTTAAACATGAAAAACTTCCCTCTGAAGAAGCTGAAATTAATTTCAGTTGGAGAAAATAACCACGCGTAGTTTTAACTTTCCTCCTTTTTATCAGAAATGAGTTTGTGGTTTTGTTCGATCTGAAGCTCTCATCTTCCAGTTTATAAAATCATTTTGCAAAATATATTTTTCTGCTAAATCAAATATTGTTTGCTTTTATTTGCACATTGTGTGAGCAGAGATCAAGTAAACTAAAATAACCCTGAATGTGAGGAATGTGCAGGTTTTCTCAGACAAGGACACAACGCTCTTTAACATTTAGACACAAACTCTTGAGCTTAGTGCAGCTTTGTATTAAATTTAAATAACTTCAGTAGAAAAGAAAGAACAGATTTAAATAATAACACATACAACTAAAACATAAAGTGCATAGTAGCAAATACCAACGGAGCATGCGACAAAAGGAAATGACTGCAGCTGGAACAGGAAAATAGAAAAGTCGTACAAAAACTGGTAGAAAAAGTGTCATTAACATTAAACACGTCTGATACATGAGGTCAGTTAATTACTAGGTTTAAATATTAGAGTCCAGGTGAGCAGGAACAGATCGGGCCAGAACCACATGTGGAACATTTCATTAACAACAGAACAGAACATAAAGTTCATTCTATAAGCAAAGGAAAAAAGCCTGGCCCTGTTTCAGTCATGACGGCTGTCTGTCTTCTGTCTGAGCCACACACTCAGCTTTACCGAGCAGCTGAGGTGGACTCACACACCTCGTGTCCAACCCTGAGGAGATCTGAGGAACGTTCTAGGAACAAAACACAGAAGAAGCTCGGGTCAGCGGGAAACACAGAAATCATCTTCATTCTGGAGCAAACCAAGACAACTCTTCAAATGTCTAAAGACATTCTGAAGAGTTTGGGTGCAAAAGGACTAACTGTTCACATGAATAAACTGTATAAGAAGAGATGAACAGAAATGTTAAAGCTGTCAACAGTGGCTCATTAGGGTCACTATGGTAACCACCAGTGGCTCATTGAGGGATTTGAAAGAAAAGCACCAGCCCTACAGCAGGTGGAGGAAGAATAAAACACCAAAAGTTGGGGAAGTTTGTTTAATAAAAATAAAAATGTTCTTAGATCGTTAAATAGTTAGTGACATCATCAACATGAGCACTCTGTGTAAAAAAAAATAAAATCTAGAAAAATCATCAAACTTAAACTAATCGTGGAAAAACCAGGATCAATCAATCAAAATTTTATTTATAAAGCGCCTTCCACTCCCATCACGGGAGGCCAAGGCGCTGAAGAACAACATAAAAACATGATAAAAAATTAAAACAATAAACGGATGGAATAAAAAGATGGAAAACAAATCACCAGTTTGGTCCCGTAAAGTCCAACTATCTGTGAATGTTTAAACTTTGAATGTTTCTACTTTGACTCTACCTGAGCTATAGTGCTCCAAAGGGGGTGGGGCTCTCTCACCTGTGTTGTCTAGAATAGATTTTATACTGATTTTTGTCTTTTTTTTAAGGGATGCGCGACATATCGGCATCAACATCGGGCTATGTTAGTCAATTTTATCATGTATCAGTGTGAGTGGTAAAACTGGGCCATTATGAACAACTGTTAGGGTGGGGGGTTGACCATGTGGTATTTGTTTGGACATGTAACTGAAGCAGAGGTAATGTAGGCAGTGAGGTCAAAAATGAAGCGAAAAATATATAATAATAAAAATCAGTTATCAGCCATAACAGCAGTGTTAAAATTAGATATCGACATCGGCCCAAATGTTCACATCGATGCAATCGTTTTGACCTCGTACGGCATTCTGTCACCAAAAGTCACAGCAAACTATTCCTTTGCTTTGATGCATCATTATGGTTTCAGATGACACATTTCATAGAGTCATCATTTATTAAACAAAACAAAGCTACTCTGCAGAAACCATGTTTGAATATGAAAGTTCAATCTTTCTGCATCATAGGAGTTAAAGTAGGTCAGTGTGTTAGTAACAAGAGTGGACATCGTCCCAGCCATAGATATTATATAAACACTAGATGCCTTAACTGGGAGTCGACAGCGTCCCTACCTGACGGCCATCTTACCTCGGACAGCTTACGTTCCGTTCTCAATGGTAGCAGATGGAAGGTGAGTGAACAACTTAAACAAAAACACTCTTAACTCAATGAAATATTAACAGATTTGCAAGCGGGTTGCATTATTACAAACCTTATACCACATAGGCTTGATACAACATATTTGCACATTTTTAAATTAACGGGCCAAATCCATCATATTTCACAGCCACATCTCTGGCGTTTATAACAAACCAAACAGTTTGAAAATTGGTTGAAAATTGAGCAAGTTAGAGTTATTTAAATAGTACATTCACCATTGACACCAATGTTACGAAAAGGGGCAGCTGTCCGAGGTAAGATGGCCGCCGTGTAGGGATGTTCACGGGTAAGGCATCTAGTGATATATATGATATCTATGGTCCCAGCAGGGTCCTGCTGAGGTCACAGGTCAACCCTCATGAAACAAGACTTCCATCTCAGACTCTACAGACCTCCCTTAGCAGGTTAAAGGTCATAACAGGAAGATGAGGAAAAGTCTGAACCCTTGGTTTGAGGAGGAGGAGAAAGGAACACAGCAGCACATCTTAGGCTGCTAAAGTTTCATCTGAACAGTGAAGATGATTCAGACAGGACCAAACGAGAACTGATGCTGCCCCCAGATGGAAGTATGAGGAACTGCAGGATTCAGGCTCCTGAGATTCCGTGAGCATCATGAAGAACAAACATCAACAACCTGAAGCCCCGATCTCAAAAATCCCTGGAGAAGCAGCAACTACAATCTGAGGTCCAGAGGAATTTCATCACACCCAGAAATTATTATGGTTTTATGATTATTTTATTCTTATTATCAGAAAATAGACAAACCTCCGTGGCCCCCACATGTCTTCTGTGTCATCTCTTGTCTTGTCTGGTTGTAGATGTGAAGATTTTATTCTAGCAGATCAAAGAAAAAACATCAGCAAGGAACAAACATCCTAAAATAAATGTATCTCTCAGAAGAACAACCTGTTGGTCATCCATGACCACATATTTAAAGATTAACAGAACTGATTTATTAACTGTAAGAGAAGCGGTTGTCCCTGGTTTCAGATCAGGACCTGCAGCTCTCTGAAGCTCAGACAAACACAGACAGAAGGAATCTGCAGACACTGTAAAACTACTCCAGTAACAAATGTCCAGGGAGAGAAAATGCAACTTTGCAACTAGGTTTAATGGTAAAGAGTGGATCTTGATCCTGTGAAACATGAGGAGCCAGTTATTAGTGACCTCATTAACTGAACACCTTCTGACTGACATTTATTACGTCTGTCTGAAGTTAAAAAACATTCTGAAACAGTTTACTTCTATTGAGACAAATTATTTACATTTAACCAATTTCCTGTTTGATTAAAGTTTGTGTACTGGGAGCGTTTACTGTTGTGTGTTTACTTTGTGTTCGGGACATCTCATGGAGAAGTTGTCTTCATTGAGGACACAACCTGAAAAACACAAACAAATAAAATGAGTCAACTTTGACTGCACAAACACATCTCACCCCTTCTTTCCACTGGACATGAAAACAACGCTTAATGTAATAGCGGCGCTTTTACCCGCGAGCTCATTCCCAACTGGGAGCATTTCTGACGCGAAACGGGAGTGAAAGCGTTCCACACAGCTGATCCCGTGAGGTCACATGATCACGGGAGAATTGCAACACCATGCGTGATTTCAGAAGTCCACACAATAACAAGCACAGAGAAAGAGAGCTGCATGTATCCAAAAAGGTCTGTGGCTTATTTTCTGTTCTGCTTACCTCGGCTAGGGGTTTTAACATGAAATGACGTATTGCATGTGACTTATTTAGAAAATTTCCAGATGTTTTACACTGATTTTGTGTTTGACTTCCTGTCTGACCCGATCTGAAGTGCGGAGTTTGATATGTTTTGGAAGCGTAGAGCATAAAAAAGACTTGAAATGTAATGATACCGCCCCTTCGCTTCTGGGACACATTACTACCAGTGGAAAGGAACTCATCCACTATAACGGCAGCTAATTGCCACGTAGTACATTTCGCGACACTTTCACGTCCGGTGGAAAGAAGGGGTTAGCTTTTGTCTTTAAAGCAGAAATCCAGACTTTTTGTCAGATGGCACCATCTAGAGGCGGAACAGTGCATTACAGTTTAAGCCCCTCTCTCTACTTCTGTGATTATGGCTGGAAGCAATGCCTCTTGTTTGTGAACGCACACCTTTAGCCGGCCAAAAAAGTTAACACTGTTTTACAATTGTTGTTTTTCTAATGTTATACTGTTTATTCATATATATATATATATATATATATATATATATATATATATATATATGTATAAAGACTTACTTGTCATTAGAACTGTCGCCAGCTCTGTCTAGGTACGTCCACAAACGCTCACACACGCTCTGTGATTGACATCTGTAGGTCGGTGGATGTCTAACCCTATTGGTTAATGCTGAGTGATGCTGATCAATTCAAATTGCATGGGGCTCTATGGGACGGGAGACGGGCTTAGCAAAAAAAAATGTACGTACTGCCTACATTGTATCACATTGCAGGGTAAGACTGTCACTTTTACGAAAAAAAAAAAAAAAAAAATATCACACACGATTCCTAAAAGAGGGAAAACTCCGGATTGTACCTTTAATCTGATCAACCTTCTTTTCTCAGATCCAGAAACAAAAAGTTGTTCATGCAAATGAAAAGATTTTTCTCTTTTAACAAATTTTAAAACAGCGAGAAGAACAGCGAGCAGAAGAATTAAACACAACTAATTATTTCTGATGTGCATCTGGAACATCAGCCATGTGTGATGGCTTACCTGACTGAATGGCACAGGTGTAGTGATAATTTCTGGAGCAGCCCTTCTGGAAACATCCCATAATCGCCCCCACTTGGTTGCAGGTCGAACAAATCTAGAAAACATCATCTGTATCATTTCTCAGCTCACAAACTGAGAAAATGAGATTTTTGAGCTCAGATGGTCTAAAGACTGAATATCAGTTTTGGTTCATCACTGGTAAAATAGAAGTAAAGCAACCAGATCAGAAACCTGTTTATTATTGTAGAACAGTCTATCTCCACTTTAAAGCACAAGAAGTCACTAGTGCAGCAAGTTATAAAGATCACAACACGTTTATTTCATCTTTCTGACTGGGCCAATCAGCTGATGCTGAGCTGTGAGATGCTTCAGGCATCTATGACATCATCACCTGTAAGTCTGCGAGGAGAAAACATTATGACACAAAAATCTAAATCCTCCAAATGTAATCAAACCTAAACAAATTCATCAGAACTTGTTTAAACACAAAGACAATTGACCTCTAGGTGTTTAACTGTAGACTTGAGCAAGCAGCTATTTCTCACCGTTTCCTGAGCGAGCCGAGCTGCCTCCTCCAAACCGTACAGCTTCCCTCGGACCAGGAAGATCCCCGTGGACCAGATCCCACAGTCCTCGTGGATCCAGCACTCATCCAGATAAAGAGGCACCTTAGTGGTAGGGACGCTGTCAGCTCTGAGCAGACCTTTCTCAGCGTTGCAGTCGTCTTCTGAGGAATTTGGCAAATGGCCATTGGGAAGTTTGTGTAACTCGTTCTTTTGCTCGGTCCTGCAGGTGAACCCGTCACCCGATGGACCGCTGGGACAGTACGGCCCGTGAAGGTCTCCCAGACCCATGACGTTGGCTGTCTGCCCACAAAGGCAGCAAATCAGCTCGGCCTGCTGCTGGCTGTCTGGGCTGGGCCGACCCAGATAGAAGCAAGAGGTGGAGGGGATGAACCCGGGGACGGTCCCAGAGGCTTTCTGCTGCCCCCTGCTGCTCTGAACCTTGGCCTCCTCCTCCTCCTGATAGTTCACCACCCGGCACACCCGCCGCTCCACATGAACAAATGGGCAGAAACCTTCCGACTTCCTGTCCTTCCTTTGCTCTTTAGCATTTAAATATTTTAGTAAAATCTCTGGTTCTCTGGATGGAAACAGATCTGGAGGTCCAGACCGTTGCAGCTTTTTTCGTTTTCGTCGAGCCTTTCTCTTCCCTGCTGAGCTCTTGGAGGCCGAGGCCGCCTGCTGCTGCTGCGGGGCTCGGTTCTGCTGGGTTTTACTCAACCTTTTCGTTTTGGGACCAGTAAGTCGCTTCTGGTGTTTGTGATTAGCAGTTTTTGAGTAAGACGCTTTGCAGCGAGGCGGTTCATCTTTAAGTGGAGACTTCCTGTCTGTCTGGATGTCCACGTCGGACTCCTCTGACGGGCTGCTCACTCTCTGTGTCAGAACCGGCTGTGAGACCGAGTCTTCTGAGCTGGAGAACTTCACTGCTAGCTCCATCAGGTTGTCAGAGTCACAGCTCTCATTGTAAATGCCCACAGCATCGTTTTTGACTCGTCTCTTCAGGCTGTGCCGTAACGAGCTGCTAGACAACTGAGGCGACTCTGAGACGGGCTTCCTGATCCTGGCGCTGTGTCTCCTCTCTCTGGGTTGAGACGTCTTACTCTCGCTCTGAGGAGGACTCTCCTTACAGCAGAGTTTTTTCTTCCTGTTGTTTGTGACAGAAACTTCGATCACGTCGCTGTCTTCACTTGAAACGTCCACGTCGGACTCTGTGGGGTTTCTGTACACGGCCCTGAAGTCCGATAGAAGGACTATGGGCCTGTTGTGGTGCACGGGAACATCCACTGAGCTGTCCGAGGATTCCTCCGAGTATGAGGTGTCGGGACTAGGAGAGCTCATGGGCTGAGGCAGGAAATAGCACCCTTGCCCTTCGTCTGGTGAGGACGTGGTGGGGGACAGTGGCTCAACAATGTGCCCTACACCATCCTGAATGAAAGAACCACACAGGAGCGGCTCCTTCGTCGAGGAAACCAGAAAGATGACATCAGAACCGCTGTCGCTCTCCTCTCCACCGCTGCTTTCAGGAACTGGGCCACTGCTTTGGTCTGTTCCGTAGAATCCGGCGTGCCACAGGCTGCTGTGAACCCCGTCATGGAACAGATCCAGCCCTGATGCGAGGTTTGAATTCATGTAGGTCCCCAAAGGCTCAGGGCCCTGTTGGATGGGTGCCCCAGAGGAGCTGTAGGACCCCGACACTCTGGACCTAAACGCGGAGGTTCCATCTGCACTGCGGTGGTACCACTCAGGCTTCTTGGCCAGGTCCATGGCTTCAGCATGGTTGCAAGTCCGGGGGTTGTAGCTCTTTGACAGGTCCATAGCCATGAGAGGTGGGTCCTGAGAGGACACTTCCATCCCTGCAGAGACAAACAAACTGTCAGAAGGCTTCAGGACATCCATCGATCTCTGGGATGTCACGTTTAGGCCATGGTGTCCAGATCATCACATCAGAAAACAGAGTCCAGTCCACATAGAAAGAACAACAAGGATTCCAAGGGGTTAAGGGCAGAAAAACACTCGTTCATAATTACTGCATCCACTGGGAAGATATATGACTGATAAAAACGACAAAGAAGACTGGAGCAGGAGCAGAAAATGCTGCGTCAGGAGACTTGTGATGAACAAACAAGAATAAAAAAGTCAAATTCCTGCTAAGGAATCACTGAAACATTGTTTCTTTTGCTTGTTTGTTGCTCATTATCGCCACCTATAGGCTGTGGTAAAATCTGCACAGCCCACAGCTAAAACGGTTCATCTACACGCAAAGAATAAACAAGTTTGTTTCCACCTTAAATCAGACTGCAGATTTTTCAGAATAAAAGGGGTTTCTTTTGATGTTGGATGTCAGATTTTAGCTGTTAAACTTTTCAGAGCCGACCTGTCAAACCAAGATTCTTCTCACTCAGCTGTAGGAGCAACGGTTTACTCAGTCTGGTAAATCCACCCCTGGTCTGTCTCCACCCCCTTGAAGTTTGTTTGAGCAGGTGTGAACACACTAATCTCACTAAGGCGTGGAACAAGAGAACAGTACTGTGACCCACTGGAGGAGGCAATGCGAGTTTGGTTCCAAATGAACTCAATCTTGATCCGATACAACTAGCAGGTGAATGCTGGATGTTTTTCCTGTAAACAGGGTTGTGTTGTATTCTGGGATGTAGGATGGCCTAACCATCAATAGGTACCAAGCAGCTGTCAGACTGTGTTCTAGAACAGCTCACACGCAGAACATTCCTTCTGTATTTACTTCATGTAGCCTCACCCATAGACAATCTGACCAATCTACGACCTGAACATTCTCACCTGGTTTGCAGTCACATTTTTGGTTCATCTGTGGTTTCTCTGTGTGAAATCAAACCAAACCACAGCAAAGGAGCCAGGATGAACAGGTGTGAAGCACCCGTACACAAAAAAATATATATTTATCTGTTCATTTCACATTTGGTCTGATAAAATATACAAAGTTTCAACCACTTGCAAATTATTGTGAGTGGCTTCCATTTAAAACTTAGAATAGCTGGACCAGCATTAGTTTTATTGTGTTTCACTTTTTATTCTATTGAATGGTATTTGTTAAAAAAATCCTCATTTGAGTTTTAAGACTATCTTTGATTTTTTTATGCATCTTTGGATCCTGTTTGAGTGCTTGTGAAGCTTGTTATTATTTAGAAGTCCACAATATAGATACTCAGAAACTGCGTGGGGATCACAATTGGTCATTATTCATCAGCATGCTCAGCCTAATCATTTTATAATATTACAGTTGTTTAAGATAAATCGGTTTTGGCAGATCAGAACTTTACAAGAAGCAGAAAAAAGCCCTTGAACCCAGACTCGGAGCATCTCTTGACCAAAACATTTCATTGAAAATATTAAAATAATAAAAGCTGATTCAGAGTAACATTAATTACATTTGCTTGATATAATCTATTAATATCTGTTGATTATTTGTGAAAAATTTGGATTAACAAAAAAATAAATTAAATAAAATTTAAACAACTAAAACATGAAATAGCAGCATTATTTATGATGTCAGAACTTTATTACAAATATATTAAAGTAATGTATTTAATTGAGCAGAACTTAAAAGCTTAAAGCTCGGATGTTTTCATTAAAGCTTTAAATTTTATATTAGAATTTTAAATGTAATTGTGAAACTGAAGCTTTACCTCTGAAATGTAGATTTAAATAAATATAATTTGTGATTTTATTTTTTAATAAATCAACATTAGTGACTACGCACATAGATTATTTCCCTATAATATTATTTTCCCGTTCATTCTCAGGTTGTCAGCAGAATTTCAAACAGGCCTAATCTTCAGTCCGTCCGATGAGAGCTGCCGTTAACCGGGCTGTTACGGTCCCTGACCGGTGCTGAACTCACCCTTCAGGCGGCGGCGATTCGGGTGGACCTCCCCGGTCCTGACAGAGCGGGCTTTCCAATGACACCTTCCCTGGAAGCAGCTCGGGTAGCGGGGTTAGCTAACACGCCTCTCCGGGCCCATCTTCTTCTGGACTGGATGTAAACAACAGCTGCAGCCGCCGGAGCTCATGTTAGCCGGACGGTTGGTGGACGTTCCTCCGCTGAGCCACTCCCGAACCGAGGTGACACTCGGGACACGAACATTTCTAGCGACCAGAATCCAGCAGGTAGTGTCAGCTCTTCAGGTTACTGGTTTTAAGTTGTCATCATGGATTCCTTCTTCCAACAGAGTAAAGTCAGCCTGAAAAACACTGCGACACACCGGAAGAGAAGCAGGCGCCTTCAAAATAAAAGCCCAGAATCTGAAGGGGATTTACTCCGTGGTGTACGTAGTCCAAAATGTGCTGTTGGCTGTTGTGTACACAAATCTGTAAAAGTACAACGTATTCCTGCTTTCTATGACAGTTTATCCACAATGACAAGTGTATCCCCAAAAGTTAAGACAATTATTTTAATATTTCTTTTCTCTGTGTAAGCTGTAGAATAAACAATAAGAAATTATTTCTTAATAAGTTTAAATTTTCTGAAAGAGAACAATTTCCCCAAGTTTCTTTCAAAACCAATTTAATATTATAGCATGAACCACATGCAAAAATTTCAAAATTAGAGCCAAAATCATCATGCTAAAAGTACTTGCAGGTCACAAAAATGGATAAAAATGTGTTTTTCTTCATAGTGATTTATTTATTTGTAATGTGCGGGAGTCATGGACGAGACAGAAGTTTCACTCACACGCTTTACTCTGACTTCAATTGAGCTCTCAACCCATTATGGATGAAACCTATAAAGCCACAAGACAACAAACATTTACAGACACAAAGGTGCTGACTGAGACTTTTACATTCAATCACTAAATCATACATACATAGGCTAGGCCTACACACACACGTATGCATACATACATATGTATACACATACAGTATGTACGCACGCATGTACACACATGCATGCAGGTGTTTTGAGTTAATTACCTGATTAGAGTGTGGCACCAGGGGTCTTCAATATTAAACCTTTTCACAATATTCTAATATTCTGAGATACTGACTTTGGGATTTTCATTTGTTGTCAGTTATATTTATCAAAATAATAGAAATAAACATTTGAAATGTATCAGTCTGTGTGTAAGGAATAAATCTAATATACAAAGTTTCACTTTTTGAATGGAATTACTGAAATAAATCAACTTTGGTGTGATATTCTAATTTTATGACCAGCACCTGTACATACATTCTAACCTAGGTGTGAGTGTAGTCCTGCGGCCTGCCACAGTGCTACTATAACATAAGCCTCATATTAGTAAAAATCTGAACATAAGTTTATTTACATCAGTAGACGTTTGCAGGAACGTGATTGGGGGCCACACTTTGAACATGTCTGCATTAAGAGGGTTCATTCATTAATCTAAATGAAAATGGCATTAATTTCTCAGATTAAATCAAGATTATATATTTTTACAAAGCCATGTTTAGTTGAAATATCCACCAATGGAAGTTTTATTCGTTCACAGCAGGTGAATAAATGTCAATATATTTGTAAGAGAATCAGAGGTCAGATTTTCTTTATTTATACGAGGGCTGCATTGTGGCAAAGTTGGTAGCACTGCTGCCTCAAAGCAAGAAGGTTGCAGGCTCTAATCCCATCTGAGGCCTTTCTGCAGCTAGCCTGTTCTCCCCATGAAAGCACAGGTACTCAGGTTTCATCCCACAAATCAAAACCATGCATGCTAGGTTAACTGGAGACTCTAAATTGTCCCGTTTGAGTGTGACTGGGTTAGGGTGTCCCTATGATGGAGGCCTATCCAAGGTGTCCCACGTCTCACCTGTTGGTTAGTAGAGATGAGCTCTGGCCCCCGTGACACCTTGTGAGGATGTAGTCGTTCAGGTAATGGATGGAACAAATTTAATCTGTTCATAAATTATCATTTGATTTCTCAAATATTCACTTGGAAGCTAACATTTTATTTTAGTTGTCTTTACATTAGAGGTTCTAGAGAGTTTGCATTACACTAAACATATAAGTAACAATTTAACAGCTGCTGTGTTTTCATTTCACACATAAAACACTATTACGCATTTTAACAGTTAAAAACTAGCAACAAAAGCAAAATACTATAAAAACCTATATCATGAAAGACCATACATGGTTTATTAGGCAAGTTCAATTTAATGAAATCAATTTATATTAATAATAAAATATAACAATAAATTAAAGCGTAGCATAATTTGCCAGAAAATGTGTGCTTTTTTTTTTGAAAAACAACATTTAAACAGTGTGACAACAAAACCTCTAAGTTACAGACATGAAGTCAAACTAACAGGATTCAGTAACAGTAACAGAATAAAGATACTTAACAGGTAACTAAAATAACACTGAGTAATGGGGAGCTCAGGCGGGGGTGTGATTCAGAGCCTGATGAACCAGCTTCAGGTTCTCTCTCAGCTCGTCTGCCTCTCGCTCTCCTCTCGCTCTGACCACATTCAGCTCCATCAGCACGTCCTTGTACTTCTTTGTAGCGTTCCTCTTGTCCTACGACAGAAATGAGTTGTTAGTTTATGTTTTTAGTTTATTTATGAAGCAGCTGTATTTAGTTTGAGACGTCCACCTTCAGCGCTGCCTGCAGCTCGTCCTTCAGGGATGTGACTTCCTGTTGTAAACACTGAACCTCCGACTCCTTCAGTCTCAGAGTAATCTGGAATAAAAGAGTCAAATAGGATCAGCTTCATGTCTGTCAGCAAGCTGCTGCGTCACACCTACAGCAGGGCCTCCCAAACGTCAGCTTCCAAACCACAAAATAACACCAGCAGAGATGTGAGACACAACCATCTCTGGTAGGACAAGAGCAAAACAACATGAGACCAGTTTAACTTTAAAACTAATGTCTTGTAATAATTATGGTAAAAATACAAAACAAAACAAGCTTTTAAGAGGATTTTTTTTACATTTAACTTGTGGAGATCATCTTAAAAATAAACAATAGGAACCTGACCCAAACGCAGGTTTTAACTTTAACTGGCAGGCAAGGGCTTCAGTTTGATTTTAGAATTGCTGGGGAGTGGGGACAATAACGTTACTCTTGAATGGGGTTTAAAGATTAGTGGGGACAATAATTTATTAAATAGGCTAGCGTATTTAATTATTCATCAGTTTAACGTTTCACTCCAATATGCACCGTAGTTTATTAACAGTTGTTAAAAATAATATGTTCATTAGTGATGGGACGAGCAACACCGACGGGACGAGCAACACCGATGCGTCGGCGCGTAGAGCGAGACCCCGTGTCGGTGCTCACATCGTTTAAGAAGTAGTCACGTGACCGATACAGCTGCTGTTTCGCTCCTCAGTGAAGCACAGAACTGTGTTTAAATGGAGGAGCGTCTCTCCATCTATCAACGGGATGAGTTTCTCCCAAAAGTACATCTTTTGAAGCAAATTATTCTACTGTTACATCATGGAGTCAGAAAGAAAAAGGAAGGTGGTCTGTGAGGGATCATTTTGTTTTTATAGGCAAATAAGTTATTTATTTCTATTTCCCTGTTTCATCCATCATGGGTAAACGCTCGCACACACACACGCACGCACTCGCACGCACACACACACACACACACACACACGCACGCACGCACGCACGGACATGTCCCTGGCGTTCCCGGTTAAAATGGCGCCTATGCTGGCAGGTCAGATTGGTAGAGCATATTTTAGTCTTTATATTTAAAACATGCATTAAAAAACAGATAAATGAATAAACGTGTAAAAAAATAATAAAAAAGCATGTGGGCTGCATGGTGGTACAGTCGGTAGCACTGCTGCTTCACAACTAGCAGGTCACAGGTTTGAATCCCAGCTGTGGCCTTTCTGTGTGGAGTTAGCATGTCGTCCCCATGCATGGATTTGCTTCAGGTACTCTAGTTCCCTCCCACACACCAAAAACTTTCATCTTGGGTTAAACGTTGTCTCTAAACTCATCCCTATATGGTTGTTTGTCTCTGTGTGTCCCTGTGATGGACTAGAGACCTGTCCAGTGTGCCTGCAGCTCTGGAGCAACATGTGCTGTAGCTTTGACCCAGAATGACTCAATTAGGAGATAATCATGTCTCTCCCCATCAAGTTTTACTCTTTCTTTACCTTACATCACCCCTTCTCCAGCTCTCTCCCCCTCTAATAAATATTATATAATAGTATTGAGCGTCTTTGTGATGCTGAGGAGGACAAACTCACCTCCATCTCATACACGTCCATCCCCTGACTGAGTGGCAGGGCGTCCCGTTTGGCCATAGAACATAAGTTGGTGATTTCTGCAGCCAGATGAGCGCTCAGCTCCTACATGGATCAGAAACATCACTACAGTCACATAAATCTGGTTAATAAACCTCAAGAGGCTTTATTCATCACGTACTGGCTCATTTTCCCAGTTGATCTCTTTTATACTATCAGACCTTTAGGAACAGCCTTAACTGTGTATTATGTCTGGATCTCTGACCTTAGATGTTGCTTCTATCCTGAGAAAAGGATTTTTCTTCAACAACTTTTCATTATGCCAAACAAAAAACAGCAGCTCCGCTGAAGTTATAGTTGATCCAACAAAGTTCAGATCAGAATTAATCAGCCTGAAGAAGCAGCGCTCACATTTTAGCAGGAAGAGCTAATTTTACTGTAATCTAACACGTAGCAGTGGGTGAGTAGAAAACAAATAATCTTATTCACCTTTTAAAGGCAGAAACATCAAAGAAAACAAAATAAAAAGCTAAAAACAACACTGACGTCTTAATTATTCATCAGGATTGATGCAAGAAAACAGAAACAGGACTTGAGCTGGAGGTTTTAGTGCTTCCTACAGATCTCCGACACATGAAGCACACAGGCCGGGTTAAAGCTGAGGATCACCTGGTTCCTGCTCCTCAGGTCCTGGTTCTCCTGCTGGCACTGACACAGAGCTTTCCTCTCAGCGTCCAGAGCCTGGACAAGATGTCCGATCTCCAGACACTTCAGGGAAAACTGCTGGGACAAAACATCGAGCTCCCGCTGGATGGAGGCCAGCTCCTCCCTTCAAACAGACATGAAGGAGAAACTTAGAGAAGATCCAGCAGAAAACAAAACTACATAAAGAAAAATATATTATTACTTTTAGAGCTTTTATTACTTTGGGTGTTTAAATCACAGCAGCCTGCTGGAACAGTAATATAACTAATCTACAAGTTTGAATGTACCGGTGCTGCCGGTGAATCTCCTCCAGCTGTGTGTTTCCGTTCTCTGACTGACACCTCCTCTGGACCTCCCTCTGCAGCTCCACGCGGTGAGCGCTCTGGATGGCTTCGATCGCTGAGCGGAGAGCAGGGAGAGGAGATTTAGTTCATTTGAACTTCTGTGATTGCTTACTGAGGTCTGATGGTGACTCACCAGTGGCGGTGGCGGCGCTCTCCTCCTCCAGCAGCCGGTCTTTCTCCACTAGGAGGAGCTCCACTTCCTGTTGGTGCAGACGCCGCAGCTCCTCCACCACCTTCTGGTGACACTCCTCCATGGCAGCAAGCCCCCGCTCACATGTGGCCTGAAGGCAGAAACTCTGATTAACGTCAGAATTATGAGTGAAGTGAAAACTTCAGACCGTTCTGACAGTTAGCCGATTCTGATCAACAAGTGATTTTTGGTGCATCATTTGTCCCAAGTTCTGTTTTATCTTCAGATTTTGTCTAATTTATCAGCACCTCGACTTTGCAAATGTTTGGACACACTTTCCTCTAGTCTAGTCTAATCTACGCAGATAATGCAGACAAACTGGAAAAAAAACCTGGCTGAATGAGTCTAAATCAGGATTCTGTCATGAATTAAACCCAAAGTGTTGCAGAAAGCCGGAGCACTGACCTTCAGCTTGTCCATCTCCTTCTCATGCTGCTTCTGCACAACACTCATGTTCTGGTGGAAGTCCTCCTTCATCTGGTCTGTTACCGACTGATTCTCCAGCTCCGTCACTTCCACTTCCACATCTGAAACGTCCATGTTTGACTCCTCCTCTTCCCCTTCTCCTAAACGTTCCTCTGAGACCGTCTGAACTCCAAGAGGAGGGTCGTTCTGTGGTTCTGATTCTGAATGCTGAAGGTAAATCTCATCTGTCTGGCAGCATGCGCTCATCTGGGAACCAAATGAGAGGCGCCGTTCTTCTACATCTGAGAGTTTAGCTTTTAACTCCTGGTTTTCCTGCTGGAGGCTGATGCAGCTGCAGCAGGGTCCTCTGGAGTGGAGCCGGGTTAACAGACAGCAGAGCAGAGCTTCAGCAGCTGCAGAGTGAAGGAACAAAACGAGCCGAGGATTCGGATAAGACTGAGGATCATAGAGTCTGTTGACAGTAAGCAGCAGCTCATCGAGTGCTGAGGTTCTGCTGGAGGAGGTCCACTTTAATAGACTGATTTTTATCTGTGTGAAGGCTTTCAGATGCTCCATCTCATCCAGCTGCTTAAACCCAAACATATTGGGTTCTGTAACTTCGTTTAATGTAAGATCCGGATCTGTTGAAGTTCTGCTCTCAGGTGTTTGGTTTCCCGTCAGCTCACCTGTTTGAAGAAGCAGTTTGTGAGCTTCTAGTAGAACTCGTGTCTCCAACATCAAACCTTCAGTTATTTCACTGAGAAGAACTCCAACCGGGTCCTCCAGCTGGGTCGAGTCATCCTTCAGTTTGTTCAGCAGCAACTTCCAAAACTCCTCCTCCCACCTCAGCTGTCTCACCACATCGGGACTCTCCTCCTGCTCCTCCTCAGCTCCTCTAATCAAATCTAACCTGTCGATGACCTCCAGCAGCTTCTCCAAAGCTTTCAGCCGTGTCACCATCCCCTCCATCACCTGCTGGATCTGTTCTTCATCAGTAGTTCTCCTGTTCTTCTTCTCTTCTTCTTCCAGTCGCTGCTTCTCCAGCTCCTCCTTCAGCTTCCTGAGGTCTGCTTCAGCCTCTACAGCTCTTTGGAGGTAAAGTTCTCCTGTTTGGTTCAGTTCTGTGTTCTGCTGCGTGAGCTGCCTGCAGGTCTGTTTTGACTCTTCCAGCTGTTTCTCCACCTCCATGAGCTTGGTCTCTGCAGCCTGGAGACACTGAAGTAGACTTTCTTCTGATGTCTCTGAACTCCCCCTACCTTCTTCTTCCACTGGAGCTTCTGCAGCACTCTTCAGCGCCTCAGTCCCTAGGGAGGAGATCAGTGTCTGAGCATCCAGGAGCTCCTGGTTCCTCAAACTCAGCTGCTTCTCCAGATCTTCCATCATCTTCTCTTTTAGTTTCAGTTCAGGAAGGAGACGGGCCTCGGAGAGCTTGCTGCTGAGTTCAGCTTTCAGCCGTTCTATCTCGCGGTCGGCCTCCATCAGCTGGTTTATCATCTCCTGGTTTTGCTGGTCCAGAGCTTTGTTCTGCCATGTGAGCTCCTCCACCTCCTGGGACAGTCGTTTCACCACTGATGGGTCAGAAGCACCGAGGTCCAAAGTGGAGCCCTCATGAGTCGTCTCCTCCACAATCCGAAAGTCTCTGTTGGTTTCTGAGGTGGGGAACAGCTGATGGTCCTCTCGGTCCAGGTGGTGGGCTGTGGTACCATTAAAATGTAATCCTGAAACTGGTCCTTCAATCTGGGACATGTCATGCTGGCTGTTTGATGTTGCATCTAGTTGCTGTAAGTTGTCCTCTGTGTCCTTCAGCCAGATGCTGGGCAGCTGTGGTGCTGATGAAGATGATTTAAGATGAAGATGCTCTTGCTTCTGTGGCTTCGTGTGTTGCTGCTGAAAAAAACCCTCTCTGGACTCTCCGCAGGAGTCGTTCAGGTCTTTGAGCTGCTCTTCATTCACGTCCACAGGGCAGAAAAGAGCTTCAGGAGGAACCGGAAGGTCCGGCTGAGAAGAAACAACAAACTCATCTAACTCTCAGAGCTCAGGACAAACATCCTTTTAAAACCATACTCATACATTTTCAGACCTGTTCCTGGTAGAACCCCGCGGTACTGATCCAGGCTTCCAGCTTCAGTCTGCAGCACTCTGACTCAGCCAGCTGAGCCTTCAGATCCTCGACCTCCAACAGCACAAAGAAAACTCATTCAGATCAACCAGAAAGACTCAAAAAGGCCAACGTGAGTTTAATTAATCCAGAATGCAACACAAATGTTTAATGAGTTAGTTACCACCTCTAACTTAGTAAACCTGTCAAATGTGTCAGTAGCTCAGAGTCATTCACACTCCAATAACCCAGAAAACAGAATATCTATGTTTGGCCAAAATTATTCTCACAGGAAAAAGGAAGTAGTTTACCAAAATAAAAGCAGAATAAAGAGATCCTTTGGATCATTGATCAATGTGCAGGAGAAGCCAGACAGGAACACTGATAAATGAGTGATGGTCCAACAGACTCACACAATCTGACCTTTTCCAGGAGATCTCTTCACCCCCACATCTTCAAAAGTTACTTATTTTTTACAACAGTCTGAATTTGCATGAAAGCTAAATATTTATTTAAAAACATTTATTTTTAGATTTCTACATTTAGATGCAACTTCATGCATTAAGATTTTAACATCCTTATTTGAAGCTAAATGTGGTAAAATATTATTTGATTTTTTTTATAAATGATTGCTTTACAACCAGCTGGGAAACTGATCCAGATCCCTGAAGAGTCTAAAGTAGACGATGATGTGAAAACAGCTCGAGGGCTTAGTTTGGGGTCTGTTGGCATCTCCACTCACCATCTGCCTGTAGCTGTGGAGCTTCTCCACCTCAGAACCATCTCTGGTTTCAACACTCAGCAGCACTTTCCTCTCTGGTATGAATCCGCTCTGCTCCACCTTCCTCCAGCACTCCTCCATCTCCTTCTCCATCCTGAGCTGTGACTGTGGACTCAGCGCTCTCACATCGCCATCCTCAGTCTTCTGAGTCTCAGTCTGACCCAGAGAGAAGCCCAGCATGCTCTCGTACCTTCTCCTCCTCTCCTCCCGCCTCCTCCGTCTGTCCAAGTCTCCTAGTTCCAGGGGGGACAGAGGTTTTTGGTAGTCAGTCTCCTCGCTCTGGGGCCTGATCTCAGACCAGTCAAAGGTCTTGTAGCGACCTTCATGCCTTCTTTCAGTCCCACCCCTGGACCTAGAGTGGGGGTCTTTCTCCTTAGAAGCAGAATCCTGAGTCACATCTGGTTTGGGGATGAGCTCAGGTGGGCTACAGGGAATATGATGTCCAGGTAAACTGAGGACAGGAATAAACCATTAGAACATGTTTCTATAGTTTGAGACCCTTTTCTAAAGCATTTCCTGTTTTTAATTTGTAGGAATCTCCTGTTTGATTCTGTTTCTTGTTATTGGAAGCTAAATAACCTTAGCAGCTGAGTCAGTCACACTCTGGGTGGAAACTAATCGTGTTTAACTTTACTGTCAAGATTTGATAAAACAACCTGAACTCCATTTCATCACTACGGTGATCTTAGTTTTAATGAGTCCCTTTAAAGAATGAGGGGACTTTTATTGTTTTGGTTCTCCTCCACCCTCATGTCTGACTCAGACACCTCCAACAAATCCAGATGGATCACCTGGCTACATCCGGAGCATTGCCTGGATGTACATTCTTCATCAGCGCCTGGATCCAGTTCCTGCGTATTCCTGCCGTCATGGCCGACAGTGTGAAGGTGCCCATCAGGGTCTGTGTTCATTAAAGATTCAGTTTAGCTTATTTTAAATGCAGCAGATTCATCTGAGACCTTTGTATCTACAGGCTGTGAGAGTAAAGGCTTACGTGGATCTGAAAGCCGTAGTTCCTCTGGACCTGATACTCAGACACACTGAAGCACTTTGTTAGGTCGATTTCTCCATCCAGATCTGAGGTCTGATGGAAACAAAACAATGAATTACACACGACTGGTGCAGTTATATAGTAAATGAAAATGACATTTTACCTCCTCAGCTACTGAATCTCTGTAGAATCTGAGACGGTCGGTGGACAGAACAAACCAATACTTCTTCCACTAGAGGGAAGCAGAGGACAATATTAATGTTTTATATTTATTCATCATGGAAATCGTTCAAAACACAACTTTAGTTTAGTTTACCTGATCTTCTTCATCCACTTTCATCATCCAGCCTTTCTTGAAGTTTAATAGGTCTGGCTGTAAAATGGTGAAAAACAAGAATTCAGTTTTGGCTTTTAGAGGATGTTTTTTTTTCTGTAAACTTCCTCTTGTCATTATTTGAAAACTATTAGAGTGGAATGGATCCTGGTATTTAAGCAGACTTCAGTTCAGATTTTAGTGACCAGGCCTGAATCCATAAAACTCCATGAAATCCATTAGAACTTATCGTCTTTATTTCCTTTAAATATTTTCTTCTACTTTTATTCTGCTGAATAAATCTTCTCCTCTTTTGGCTTCTCCCTCCAGTGTCGCCACAGCAAATCATCTGTCTCCGTTTAGTTCCATCTTCTGCATCCTCTAACCTCACACTGTTTGTCAGAACTAATATTAGAACATAAAATGACATCTTTAAAAGTAAAAACTGATTAAAATATAACAACAATTAGTGTGAGACAACAGGCTTTGAAAGAGATGTAAGTGGATTTGATAGGGCTGCACTCACCGTCATCACGGTGTCTGATGTCCTCCGGTCCAGAGACCTGGATCTCCTCTGGACAGGAAGAGGAGCACTGAGCAGGGCCTCACATCCGCTTGGCTCCAGGTTCTATAAAGAGTCCAGAATTAAAATCCTCAGAACTTCAGTCAGACGGAGGCTCTCGCTGACCCCGCGTGCCTTTGAGCAGGGTAACCTGTAGTCTGGATACTTGGCAGAGATGTTACTGGAAGGATTAGGCCTGCTGCAGGACTCCACAGGGAGCCCAAACGGGCTTTTCTTCTGCCCGTTAAACTCCTGCTCACATCGCTGGTGAAGACGATGACGTTAGTCTGAAGAATTCATGAACAGACTTCAGACAGAATCTCTGAAACTCAGCAGCCTTCTGCTGAAGTCTTTCTTCTGAACAGAGCTCTCTGATCGTCTCTAGCAGTCGTTTTTATTTATTTGAGACTAAATCCCTCAATAGAATCAGTATTTTTATGCGACCCTTTTTCAGGAGGAAAACTGACCAGTTTGGCCACTACAGAACCTCCTTTGTTCTTTTCTCTGGCATCGACATTGAAAACTATCCAAGAACACTTGGAGGAACACGGTGCTCCAACTGCAGCAGGAACCGATCTTTTCTGCCTCCAGAACAACCACTGACCGTTACGGACAGAGCCCGTCTTCTGTTCAGGGGAGAAACCTCCCACAGCTGAGGGGGAGGACGAGAGGAAGAGGAGAAGAGGTTGTTCTGGGAATCTCTGAGGCCTGAATGAACTCCAGACATGTTCCTTTAACCTTCTCCTGGCTAAGAAAACAAGCGCACCCAAAGACACATAAATCATCACGTGGGGTGTGTGAGGAGGTAAATCCTCTGGAAGCACGAACAGCTGCTGCTCTGGTGTTCTAATGTCATTTATCTCTTGGTGCCACTGGACTGTGTATATTTGACTAAAGCAGCTTAAAACACAACTGTTTACTGGAAGGGCGGCAAAAACTGTTACATAAAACCAGCAGAGCGCTACGGAAGCATAAGAGGTTCAATCAGGCTGTTTAAAACTTGAAAACAAAATCTGCAGAGCGCTGAATCCACAGAGAGTGGAGTAAAATCAGAAGTGAAGTTTTTAGTAAACATAGTAAACAAACTGAAGATAAAGGCAGAGGAGAGAACTAAACTTTAAAGCTGAAGTTGGAACAAACTTTAACATTCTCTCATTTATCTAATGAATTCATCAAGAGTTTGGTAACACTTTACAATAAGGGTCCCATTATTAGCGTTACTTAGTGCATTATTAAGCATTAATAAACCAATAAATAAAGTATTAATACCTACTTAATATTAATGTTAACATTATGTAATGCATTACTAAGCAAACACCCCTCCGGCCCTTTGTCCTAACCTTAAGGACACTTAATAGTTAAGAATATCGGGAATGTTAATAAAGGGAGTCTTTGTTTATTGATGCTTAATAATGCACTAAGAAATGTTAATAAAGAGATCCTTATTGTAAAGTGTTACCAAGAGGTTTACACTAGAATCATCTGATGCTGAGAAATGATGGACCAGCTTTTACATTGGTGTTGTGAGTCTAATGACCAGATCATTAGAGCTGATGTCCTAGCCTAGAATCTAGACCGTCTTTGGCAAAATGACGGTCTAGCCATGCTCCATTGGAACCAAAGCAGCCCCGGACCTCTGGTATCGGTCTAATCACAGCGCTCTATCTTTTCGGTGGGTGGGATGTTGCATCTTCTTCAACAGTGTATGGCAGACTGCCCTGCGACGAACATCTTTAGCGGGCCAATCACAGCACTCTATCAACCAGGTGGGCGGGATGTTACTGCAACTGAGCAAAACTAAAATGGCCACGGCTACATAGCGGTCCAATCACAGTGCTCTATTGGTTTGGTGGGCCAATCACAGCACTCTGTTGGTGGGCGGTATGTTACTGGAAAAACAAAAATGGCGATGGCTCATTTAAAACAGCTTTGGCATCAACTTAAGACTATTTAGACTTGGGTTTTTCTTTGAGTCAAGAGCAGATAGAGGTACTTAAGTTTATTTAGAAAAGGATGTAATTGTGTCTTCTTTAACAGAGTATGGAGGACTGCCGTGTTGACTGACATCTGTAGCGATGAGTACGTCACGTTGTTTGTTGTCCAATAGCATGCAGAGACAGTTTGAAAGACAACAGTAGGTCCCACCCAACGACTGAGAGCTGTCAGTGGACCGTGTCCAGACTGTATATTTTCATATATAGAATGGCTTGCCAGGTTACTGCCGTCTCCCATTTACTAATGATTTTGATGTAATTAAGGTATTAGTAAAACTTCTGTTTTAGCATAAGTCCAGGTGACCAAAACTTCTGTTTTAGGCCATGTTCTTTATTAACTTCTATTGTAGCTTTTACTATTGCTGTGCTGCTTTGGTTTGCCTGTGTTGTAGCTTCTGTATTTCACTGAACCTTCTGGGCCACCGTAACTTCTGATCTATGGAATTTATTCTAAGACAAACAATCATTTCAACCTTTACTAAGTTTTATTCAAAGTTTATCTACATTTCAATGATTCATTTAATTTTTTTTTTAAATCTGTCACGTGTAAAACCGCACTTTACTTCCATTCAGCATCAACATGGTGAACGTTTGTGAGTGAAACTTTAGCATCCCCAAAAGCTGCAGCTCATTTGTTCATCAGACAAACAAATGAAATGAAAACCATCATCCTGTTATCAGTGTGTTTACGAGGTCAAATGTTTCCTCTAGCTTGTTTTTTCTAGATCTCGTTTCTAGATACGTGGTTTTCTCGGGTTAGAAGTAAAACAATCTAAAACGAGTCTAAGATGCCGAATCCTGCTGATTTAACTGGAACTGCCTTTTGTGGCAGCTGTTTATGATTCATGTGTGTTTTGCTGTCTGTCACATGCAGACAGACACTTGTTAGAGTCTACTCATGCTTTTAATCACTGGGCTTCGACCCAACAACAAGCTGACTGGGACTTCCAAACAGATGTGCAGCTGAAAGGCTGGACTCTGAGTATCAGTATGAAGATGAGCGGGTCCTCCTGCAGCTATCAGAACTCTGATCCATCCTGAAGAGTCTGATCCACTGAGTCTTGTCTGAATTCTGAGGAATCCCTGGAAAAACGCTGTAAGAGGGAACTCCGCCTACCAGGACCCAGCAGGCGGGCTGAACACCTTCAGGGCATCAAAACCAGTTTTGTTCACAAACAAACAGAGTGCTGAGTGACTCATGAACTCCATACTCCCGCTCACACCAGGAGAAATGCATGCCTCAACACAACTCCATCCATTCTCCACATGTTTCAGGATAAATGCTAATTTATGACATGGTGCATCAAATAAACCCCATCAGAACGGAAAAACCCTGAGTGGATCAGGTCTGTGCCTGATTTCCACACCCGGCCAAATGAGTAAAATTAATTCATACTGTCAGCAGAGATCAGAACTTCATCTGAAGCTCCTGGCTATGTGAGTCAGAACCAGTTCAGCCCAGCACAACTGGGTCTGGTACCTGGTTTCAATCATAAAAACCAACAACAGAATTAATCAGCACTCTTCATCATCACCGTTATAGGACCAAAGCATTCTGCAACAATAAGCCAAAATATCCTTTTGTTTTTCAACGGCTGCAGAAAGATCACAAACGCTACGATGCTAACCACCTGCTAGCTGTGCAGATGTGATGGTGACATCCGTCTACATGGCATCACTGTAAACAACTTTATTTCTCAACATGTTAAACTGGTTCTTCAACACTTACTGGCAGAAATGTAAAACCAAGGGGCGTTTGACAAATGTCAAACCTGCTAAAAATGTTAAACTTAAACTTGTTAAAATGTCAAACTTGTAAAAAAACCAACAGGTGCAGAACCTGACCAACAAGGACCAATGAAGAGCAGCTATGTCTGGATCTTTATACTGAAGAGATCTCTGATGTTTTCTGAATCTGAAGCTGCACTTTCATTACACAACAAAACAAACCCACAAAGAAGAGTAATAGTCTTTTAACAGTTATAGTGCAGCACCTCCTCCCTGATGAGAACTATTCTTTGTTCAGTTTGACCTCCTTATGAGTGAAACCAGACGGTTGGCGAGCCTGTGTGGCTGCTGGATAACGCTCATCGTGTGATGT
>SSNS01000637.1:213331-241195 GCA_006937985.1 Aphyosemion australe
GAATATCAGTAATTTCTCCACACTGGACCTTTAAAGGCCCCATGTGGGATATTCATAGAAATCATGGTAAAAATTGCCCCCCCTGCGACGAGGTGGCGCGATTCGCCACCCACCTCAGTCAACTAGCATCACGGCTGTAAACATTTCTAGGGGAAACATATGGAGTAAGATCGCCGTCAAAAAGGTGTGCGTAGGATTCTAAAATTTGTATTCATATATTAGTCTTTCAATAAGTGTTGTACACAAAATTCTCCTGTCATATTTGTGAGTCTGAAAATTGTGAAGGTTGGGATTTTTTTTATGTGAGTATGAATCTAAAAGTTGTGAGTTAAAACTTTGTGAATACAACTCAAATTTCTGTGACTTTGAATTTTTTCTGGCTGTGAACACGAATTCAAAATTTGTGGATACAAGAAGAAACATACTTGTGAAGGTTAGGATTTTTTTTATGTGAGTACGAATCTAAAAGCTGTGAGTCAAAATTTTGTGAATACAACTCAAATTTCTGTGACTTTGAATTTTTTCTGGCTGTGGATACGAATCCATTTTTTGTGGATACGAATTCAGTCTGTGGGTTTGAGTTGAAACGTACTGCAATGACGTCACAAGGATGAGCAATCGAACCCCGATTTCACCAAACACGTTCCAGTTTCTGACGAAAATAGACCGGGTGGAGCTGCCGGCTCAAGTGAAACGTCTCAGGTAAAGTGTACATCCAGTATTGATTTGTTTAAAAGTACTTTATCAAGTAGCATATCGTCATTAGATAAACTAACTTACAGCTATAGCTTGCACGCTTATGACAGGCTGGTGACGCTAAGTTAATGCTAGCGCTATTAGCATTAGGAGTTAGCTTGTGCTAATCGCTGACTGCAAGAAAAGAAGCGTTTATTTTAAGACATTATTGATCAAAATAGGACTTTTATCAATATATAAGTCGCTAACCTCCCTCTTGGTCGTGCGCATTTTTTAACAAAGCTGTGGAGAAAGCAACTCGTGGCTAACTTTGTTTATTACTTATGATGTTACAGTGTGCACAATATTATCTTCCCCTGCCGCAGACATTTTAGTTGCGGTGCGCATTTGTGTCACAATGACATCGTTGTTTGCGTAAGGAGTTACCGGTGTAACGCTAAGTTGGTACACTTTTAGAAATTCAATTGTGTGAATTAATTAGCCGGAAAAAAACACAGCATAGACCAGCATATGTTGTGTTTTGGTGCTGGTTTAGCTGTATGCTGGTCCAGTATGCTTGACCAGGATGGAATGCTGCTGCTCCAGCATCCCAGAGGATATGAGACATGAGATACATCTGATGTCTCATATGTCCCTCAGACTGGAGAATAGCTAGCTAACATGCTGAAGAGGACTGCTATGCAGAACTTTTTTCTGGTTCTACTCTTTCAGGAGCGTTGGTTCATTATCAATAGAAATGCAATTTTTAGGTTAAAGAAAGGTTCTAAAAAATCTTAAGGAAGAAGTAAACAGAAGAGTAGGAATAACACAAAAGGAATTAAGAAAATAGCATTGACCTCCTTTGTAAAATGTGTAAACTCTAATCTGCAAATCTCATGTTTTTGTTTTCTAGGTTTTCCCACAAAAGATGTGAGGAAGAAGTGTGAGGCTTCCTGCTTCTGATTTATTAAGATTGGAACTGGGCTGTGTCAGACTGAGACTCAGAGATGGAGATTATTCCCTCTTCAGCTTCCTGGTTCTCCTTCAAACAGTAAGTGTATCATAAGGCCATCAGCATTCATAAATGTACATATCCTTTTATCAATCACAAGGCAGAGTGTAATACTTATCCCCCCACATACCTTGTCTTGATGTATTTCCTCAATAATTTATATATTTAAATAAACTTAATAAGGATCATTTCTAGATGCCCTAGAGTTTTCACAGCACCAGTGGGCCACTGATGTAAACTGAGAACCACAGGTGTGAAATATAATCAGTATATTATTGTCAAACATTATGCTTGTTTGTTTTAACCAGAAAAGTGCAGAACTACATCCAGAAGAGCCAAAGAGAGCCTGTCTGTGACCTCCCAGAGACTAACCTCAGCCTGATGATGTGAGGTTTTAAACATATCATAATCCACCACCACACACACACACACACACACACACNTTTCTGTGTTGATAAAGACTTATTTGTCAGATTTATTCATGAAAAAGTTCACCTTAAGCCCACCGCAGGATTATCATGCCTGTTTTTACCCGATCCTCCCCTTCCAACGTAGGGGTCCAGGTCCTCTACTCTCATTTTTAATACATTTGCAGTCTCTAGTAGGAATGAATGCCTTGTAAGTCTTACTCTGGGGAAAAATGCTCCAGTGCACCTGTTTTATTTTATTTATTAACTTATATTTTAGGAGAATAAAACCACAGATTTAGCACAGAGAAATCAGCCAGAGGAGAAAGTAGCTTCAGACGACAGTATTTGGAGCCTTATTTTATTTGGACATCTCTGATTGGCTAACAGCAACACAACTCTACTACTGACTCCTTTGCTCTGAAATGTCAATGTTTTATCTCTACAAATAACACAAGCCTAAAGGAGTTCTGCTGTGTGGTGGAGTTGCTAATGCTAACGGTTAGCTTCTACTAGCTTAGACATTCTCTGCTGTTTCCTGGACGCTAAACCAACAACAGTCTTCCCCGTCACGAGTCAAGATGGGTGAAACCATGAATGTTAAGTGTGACGTAGATTTGTCAGGGTTTTCAAATCCTAGCGTTTCACCATCGAAGGACGTCAGGGCAACTCTGATCATAAATCCAGGCTTTCAAACATGTTGGATTGTCTTGGTCTGATTTTTGGGGACAAACAAGTGTGCTGCATGTTTAATGTGCCAATCAGAAAGTGAGGGACTGAGAAGTGCAGGCCGCTCCTCACCCACCATGTTTGTTTACTCAAAGTCTCGTTTGATCTTGCAAGATTTCTTGTTTGACTGAGAAATACTTGAGTGAAATTGGTTTGTGTGTAGTTCATGCCACATTGCCACACACACCACACACTGTAGGAAACAGGTGTGTGTGTGGTCTCTCATGCTCTAAAAATCATCCGACAGTTTGAACTGGACCTAAACTGAACTTCAGAAACAGACTGGGTCTCTGACAGAAACCAAATCAGGAGCAAAGAGAAACTAAAAGACTTCCAGGTCAGATGATGTGCTTTTGAATCAGATAAAGCATTTTTACTTGTGCGTTCAAAAACAACCAGACGGGACTGGTTAAGATGACTAAAACCACAAACAGAGAAATGCTCACCTGTTTTCATAACCAGATAGAAAGATTACTACTCAAATGAAAACAAACATTCAGTACTTTTCATTAGTAACTCACTAAAGGAGACACAGCAGCTCTTACAGATAAACATGGTGTGTGTGAGCCCTGCTGGCGCTGCCAGACTGGAGGAGTGTTTGCAGGTCGAGTAACAGAGCTGAAATTACAGGGTACGGTGGAACCAGGCAAGGGGACGGAGTGTGATAACATATTAGAACAATGTAAGGCATGCAGGACGCCGTCATGATTGTTTCATTACATCACCTCGACATGACGGACCCGCAGGGACGTTAGGGCGAGGAGCAGCAAAGTCAACACAAACTAAACAAATATTCAGATGAAAAGTCGTTAGACTTAGTGGATCAGCTGTCTCTGTTTCGACCATTTCCAGTTAAACACACAGCTTTGGGCTTCTGGCACCAATAAAACCTGCCTTTATTTTAATGTTTAATGCAGAAACATTTTATAAACAGTACATTTAGAGATTATTTAGTCATCTCAGTTTCCTGCTGATCCAAGACATTTTTCTTTTCTTTCCTTCCATCCATCCATCCATCCATCCATCCATCCATCCATCCATCCATCGGCTGCACGATATTAGGAAAACCTGCGATATGCGATAACAGTGCTTAATATTGCGATATCGATATTACTTGCGATAAATGAACAAATACTTAAATCTGCATTTTTTGTATATATACTTTAGACACACCACTCCATCCTCTATCATTAGTATTAATACAGTAACAAAATGAAATCATGCAAGTTCACATTACATTTCTAGAGCCCAGTATATAGATCTTTATGGTTGCGTTGGAGGTAACAACGGAGATTTGTCGTGTTTCCCCTCATGGTTGCCACGGGTGTTTGGCATGTCTTGTAAAGTACTTGTGTTTGTTGAACACAAGTACTTTGAAATAATAGTCATGCTGTTTAAATTATGAGTTCTTTCTTGCTAACATTTTCCGCACACGTCTTACCCTCAGTCATTGTGACGCTCTCTAAGCTAACTCAGGTGTTTGCTAGCCATCCAAATGAAGTGCCGTCCACCTAGGCACCAAGGCATCTAACCTATAAGAACCCAACCGATTGGCCAAATGGGTGAAGGCTCTATTTGATTTGTCAAAAACTTCAGGCTTCCATTTGATTGACAAAATGCATTATGTGTAGCAAAAATCTGAGATGACCATTAATTGCAATATTTTCTGTGCTTTGCGATATGCCTATTGAGCATGCTGATATTTCGATAACGATAAATTTTCGATATATTGTGCAGCCCCATCCATATGCAGGGTTTCCCCCAGAAAACTCGCAAAGCCCGGTGGTAGACAAGCCCATGGGCGACCCATGTTTTTTTTGTAAAAAAACAAAAAAAAAATTGTCAGTAAGTTTAAAAGTATGACTAGTATGTGTTGTTATTAACCATTTATTAACGATATTTATTTGTCTTACAAAAAGGCACAATCTTGAAATATGGTTTTACCAAACACAAAAAAATACAATTCAGATAATGGAACATACACCTGACCTCTCACCCTGTTCACTTATCCATCGTAAGATGTTGCCATTGTGCTTTTGCATCACCAGATGCTGTTAAAGTCAGACTTGCAGGTTAAAGACCCCTATTCATTTTAAAGGTGTGCTTCACTGAACAAACATTTTTTTATGATTATTTCTGATTATAATCGATCACTCTGAGTTTTTCATGCAGGCTCAACATGAAAATAGTTTCCTACACCTATCTCCTGCATTAACAAGGGCTACAGCTATTTAATATTTTAGTATTCGAATATTCTATCTAATCCTCTGTCAATCAAATATTCTATTTGACGACCTTTCAAAATGGAGGAAAAAAATTCTGAGTTTGTGTTTCAAAATCAAACTTCAAGTAGAAATGTTACTAATTTCTACTAGTAACAATGCGTCATATTTTTCTAAATATACACAGATTGGCAATAATTATTCAACCTAAAATTATATTCAAAGATAGATATGTTAGTAAATTACATGCTACAACGGCCTGCCGTATATGCAGCGTCACACTGAGCCGCAGTAATGACTCCAGGTATTAGCTGCGTCCCTGCTCCACACTGCTGCAGCTGCAGCCATCTACATAAACAGGATGATGGTGATTTTTCTTTCAGTTGTAGAGTTTATTCAGACTTAGTTTAACGTGAACACGATTAACGTGTTTTTTTCCGGTCCCTATGTGATGTGAAAGTTATCGTGCGTGCTACGTATTAGCTTTGTCTATGGTATTAGCATTAGCCTACCTGGTCGTGGATTCGGTTTCCTGTTCAAGGATAAAGTTGTGCTGTTATGGTAAGACAACTCCGTTTAACAGTGGAGACACTCGACCGCGTTTTCACTTCTTCTGAGTTTAAAATGGTCCCAAACTTTGGACCGCCTTTGCCTTTTGCCTTTATTGTTTTCTCCATTGTCCTCCATGCTCACCGGTGATATCCAACGTTGTGCTATTAAAACATTTTTTTTGAGCTGTTACCTTAATTATATGCCTGTAATTCAATGATGCAGCACTGGGTGAGTTACAGTTCACCGGGATTAACTGTATTAACCGTTTCAGACGTAAACCGTAAAACGGCCATCTGGACTTGTCCTTCCTATTTTAGCTGTAAAAAGGGCAAACAATGTTAAATAATTAAATCGATTTTGGGACTTATGAATCGATTCAATTTGATTCTTAAAACTTTTATAAGAATCGATTCAGAATTGATTTTTCAATTTTATCAACACAGCACTACAACAATTCAGCTGATATTTGCCACTTTTCTAATGTTTGATGCCTAATAAAAACACATGCCTCGTGTTATGTTACTGAAAGGAATAGTTTAGTTATTTCTGACATTAGTCAGAGATAACTTAATTTTCTCTCTGATCCAAAGCACCAAAGCTCTTCAGGGTAGGGGGAGAGAACGGACAGGAAGAGAGAGTCCAGACCTCATCACCTCGGTGCACTCTTAAACTTCCTCCCTCGTATCACGTTCACACGCTCGGTGTTGAGTGTGCAGAATGCATGTTCATGAGTTCTGAAACTGTTCAGAGCCATCAAGCAACAAAATGTCAAAATAAAAAATGCATTAAAGGTTAAATTTAGAACAGTTTAATAAGCTATATTTTAAAAAATAATACCTCCACGGGGTATTTAGAGGTGGGCAGAATGAAGGTACAGTATTTCCTTTTAATTTAAAAATAATCAAATATTTATTTTGGCAGTCACAGCACTGGGTTTATGTTTACATCTACCAGCACTAGAGGGCACCATTGCGAGTTGCCAAATATGGTAAACAGTCCGCTCTGCACAGCGAAGCTGGCACTGTGGAAAATGGCGGACTCTGCAAGTCAAGCAGTTGCTTCTGAGCCCAGAAGATGTCGTTATCCTTCTCAGAAGAGGAGCAACCATAAAAGATCTAAAACCAGAGTGAGATTAGGTCAGTGTTTATGAATTCTGGTCCTCAGGACCCCCTGCTCTACATGTTTACCATGTTGCCCTTTCAAACACCATTGGTTCCCTGCTGCCACACACCTGACTTGAAATTAAATGAATGAGTGATTAACAGGCATCTGCATCACTTGATGTCCTCCTGAGGAGGCAATGCAAATATGTAAATCAGGTGTGCTGAAGCACAGACATGGAAAACATGCAGGGAAGGGGGTCCTGAGGACCGAAATTGAGAAACAGTGGTTTAGGTGAAGCCTACAACAGATGGACCCAAATATTCATGGCATCAAAACGCATGCGGAAATGGCTAATTTTCTCATGGATAGGTAAGCTGTTGTTGCAACTACAACCTCCACACACTAGATGGCGCTGTGGTGTTCGTGTTCCACATATAACCTTTAATGCATGATAAAATATTTGTTGGCATTAATGCAGTAATAACAGACCAACTATGTTAGCCCTAGTTGGTAAATAAATGTCTAAATTAAGAAGTTATGTTTTCTTTTTTTAAATGGAAAAAAAATATATACAAAAAAAATCCCAAAACAAATCAACACTTTTCTAAAAATCATCCTTGTCGGTCTACCGTTGGTTTGAAGCATCAATGTTGGTCTAATTCTGCTGTTCAGCTAAACAAGATTTAAACTTAATTCTCCTACAACTTTAAGCACATTTTATGGGAACAGTTTGACCTAATTTTAAAATTATTTTTCTCATGTTCTTGTATTTCATTTCAGTTCCTTTAAAGATCTCAAAACTGCAGTAAGAAAAATGATAGCTGATGCTCATTTACAATTATTCCTCAAATTAAGAAGTAAACATAAAACCACTTCATTCTGAAGACTTAACATTTTTTCAGAAAGCAAGAAAACTGTTGTACAAATTACTGGAGATGCTCCGATCCGATCACATGATCGGAAATCGGGCTTGATCACGTGATTTTCAAAAGATCGGAATCGGGTGAAAAGATCGGATTTAACCCAATAAAACAATAAATATGACTTTTAAAATTCATCCTGTGAAAGAGATTTTCAAACAAAACAACAATGGCTTAGTTTAAAACTCAAGTTCCTCTACATCAGTATTCTTTGTTTCTTGGACAAAAACGACACCATTACGTCACACAATTTACAGCAGGCAGGGATTCAGACACCATAACCTGCAGCTGTTAGCTAGTAGGCTAATGCAGAGCTATGTGTCTCCTCAGGAGAGCTATAATGTATGTAGTTTGGAGGTATTTTAAACCGGACAGCGAAGGCAGTGTAACAGCCACTTGTGTTTTTCATCAATGTACTTCCTAAACAAGTGATGTTTTTTGGCAGATAAACTAAGGAAATGGCATAAAAACAGGAAAAAAATACCTAAATTATAACAAAAAAATGTAAGGAAAACTTGGATGAGTTTTCCCTTTTTTCTTCTTATTTTAATTCTTTGCTTAAGTATCGGATCGGGACTCGGTATCAGCAGATATACTCAAAAACAAATGACTCAGACTCGGATCAGGAGCAAAAAATGTGATTGGAACATCCCTACAAACTACAGATTAAGATTCCCAAAACTGATCAGATATTTATGTTTTTGATCAAAATAAAACACCTTGACTGAATTACTGCAGAAACTGTTTAAACCCATCACAGGACCGTTTAAATGTTTTCTTTGTTCTTAGTCCTAAATCACATTATTAATGTGACATGACAAATCATACTAGCGATAACAAAGCTACCATCTGAAACATTTTACGTCCAGAGTCTTAATTTACTTTTAATTATTTTAATCCTCGTTCTGAGATAAATCAGCAGGTCATAGCAGCAATCAGAACTCGGTATCGGCTCTCAGAACCAGAATAGGTGCGTCTCTAATTTATTGTGTTATATAACTGATATTATTTTATTTAAATGGAAACTAGCTACAGAATGGGCCCTTAATGAAAAATTATTTAAAGTCTACAAAAACCACTCAACTTTGAAAACCAATCTCCCTTTAAAATTAACATGAAGAAAAGTTTAGCTTTTTCCAATCAAACTTATTTTGAACATTTTAAACATTTATGCTAATAAATTCCGTTATTTTACCAGAAGACTCAGGCTAAAAAGCAGAGCTGATGTCAGAGGCTCAGAACTGCGTCAGACTTGGGGAAACTAAAAACATAGTTTCCTCGAGTTATCAGAGGATATTTGGGAGGATTTATCGGTACCTGCTGCTCCTCATTAAACTTTTAAAGCGACACCGACCTGCTCCATGTCGCCATCGGACAGCAGATGCACCTCCCGGGACTTGAAGCAGTTCTGACATTTGCTTTTGTTGAAGATGTTCGGTTGGAACTTGTTGCAGGAAGTTCCGACAGCCTTCTCCCCGGACATGTTTCCGTCAGAACCAGAACCCGTCTCCTTCGCGGTGAGAAGTCTCCGAACACCGACGGTGTTCCCGCCGCTACTCGGCATTCTCCTTCAGGTACATCCGTCAAACACAGACAGTCCTAACGACTGTCGTCACGGGCCGTGCGTCTGACATTTTATATCAACCGTTTACTTCCGGTCTGGACCTTCGAAATAAAACCAACTACATCCTGTTTGCCCACATTTTGTTGTTGGAAAAACAAAATTCTTCTGGTTGTATCTCAGCAAGGAGAATCATCAGTGTAATACAGAGGTGATTTATAAAACAAAGGAAAACAGTTAAATCTTCCGTCACCTGTATCAATAATAAGCAAAACTGACCAGCTGTAGCTAAAAAATATGATGATTATTATTAGCAGTAGTAGTATTTGATTTGATGGTTGCTATCAGTAGGCTTTAAAAACACTGTTACCAAAAGTAAAATATTTCTTTGTTGCTATATTATCACATATTAAATATGTCATAAAAGATTGATCTCGTTGGCATTACCACAAACAGAGTAGATGAAGAGGAGTGGACACAGCAGGATATTCAAGAGAGAACTAATTCTGTTCATGAGGTAGAGGTGAGCTCCTAGAAATATTAGATATGACTCATTTTTTATTTATTAATTCTTTATTTATTTAATCAGGAGGGTCCAACTGAGGAATATTCTCTTCCAGTGAGACCTGGTCATATGGTTGTTTAGTTTCATATTTAGACCATTTTTATTTATATATAAATGTTTCAAAACAAAAATGCAGAGGTCAAAGACAGGGAGGGACATAAAAGTTAGCACTGACTTTGTTTAATAAGCTACATTATTGAGCATGTCAAGTGTATTCATTAAAACCTAACCTCGCAGCTTTCCCTCACACCTGCCTAAAACCTGTGCACTACAACTGAATCTTTCAACACTTTAAGATTTTCAAAATAAAGTGCAAGTAAAGAGGGATCTTGCCTTCTAATTTCATTGCTTATTGCAATTCATTTAAACTCTGGATTTATTTTCCGGCTGAAAGAAAACAACATTAAACAAAATTGTATGGAATGTATGACTGTTGTTTGAAATATCTGCAGGAAAAAGTCCCACGAGCAGCCAGATGGAGGCAAGCGTTTATTCAAGGCAGTGGCAGGGATTATATAAACAACTCTTTTCTTTACATGTGTGGCCATCCCAAACCTGTATAAAATACAGCAGCTGTTTCTCACCAGTTGATATGTTCTCTGATCAGTTTCAGTACATATTTGCTCAGAAATGATAGATATATTTGATAAATTAATGATATAATTTCATTCATTCAATGCAAACAAAAGAAAAAACTGTATAAATAAATGTATGTGTAAATCAGTCACAGAGCCTAAAGCTGCTTTTCTCTACATGTAAACATCAGAGGACCATCTTTGCGTTTAAAAACCAGATTGTTTGGATTTGTTGGTTAACCCCCCCCCCCCCCCCCACACACACACACACACACACACACACACACACTTTAGCAAATAATAAAAGCTTGTTTCAATCCAGATCTGGTTAAATCAACACTTCCCTGAGATGGAGAGGCTGGCGGTTGGTGAAACAGAACCTTTTGATTTTAATTCCATAAACAAAGAAACCAGCTTCAGCAGCAGAACAAATAACATTATTTTATGGTGAAGGCTACAGCCCTGATGCATCATCGGCCTTGTAGTTTTGTTACAGTGTAAAGCAAACCAAACACAGAACAAATGAATGCCAGCAGCATTAATCATTTAAAAAGTTGATGGAAGAAACTAATCATAAGCATGTAGGAGTGGCAGATAAGTGTAGTTTAAGACTTTCTTTGGAAAATGTAGATTTTAAGACTTTCTAAGGCTTCAAACTACGGTAATTAAATTTAGGACGTCTTTCTGAGACCCAGCAGAAAGCCTGTTTTAAGACTTAACAGTCATTTGATAGGATGAAAGATTTATTTTGAATGTGGACAAAGATCTGTGTGTGCTTTAAAAACCTTAGACAGTTTTCTAGATGTTTTTGAAGGATTTCAGGCGTAAACTGTGTTTATAATTCAAACATCATTTATCCTACGCACTTACAACCTCATTTACATCAAAAGGATGCAGCACGTGTCTTTTTGTCTTTTTTAAAATCCTGATCAGGAGTTTCTCCTGCTGCAGGAGATGATACTTCCAGCTTAAAAAAAACCCAAAGCAACAAGATCAGGGCCAAGTGAAGGATGACTAACCTCAGAAAGGTTCAGGAGTTTAACAAACAGTCAGCATCCCAACTGTCTGATGTGACTGATTTACACAGAAACATTTTCATTTGTTATTAAAACAGCTTCAGTCATGTCTTCCCAATTAAATGACAATAATATATTTATGTACAAAATTCCCTTTGAGGCTGTAAAATGTCCACCGTCCAACAGTCTGTTTAATATGGGACTCATGTAGCAGGAAATAGTCATTTGGGACTTAGATGAATAAGTATTTCTCTCATAGCCACACAGGTAAGTGCATCATGGCTTTTCAAATAAAAAAACAAAAACAAAAAAAAACTAAAAAATAAATATTTGTGCTCAAGAAGAAAATCTAGACATTTACCAGTTGTGTTTTTTATCTCATGTAGTGCATTCTCAACTCAGACAGTCTTGGTTTAGGTAAAACATTCATTCTACTGCAAATCTTGTGTTTTCCTAAAGGATTTATAGATAAAGTTCTGTTAGGAGTTCTAGGCAGGAGTTACTGAGAACTGCAGGAACTCACATGGCGGTCCGGTCTGTCAGGATTATCCCCAGTCTTAGTCTCTAAATGACAAAAGATTCAGGAAACAGGAAGAGACGGACAGGAAGGTCAGATCAAAACTCGTGTCTGTGATACATGTCGGGATCGTAGTATTTGGTCACCACCACGCGGTTGGCGAATTTGCGGCCGGTGAGGGCCTGCATGGCTTTCTGACAGTCTGCAGCAGAGACGTACTCCACAAAGATCTGCAAAGAAAAACTAGAAGTGTCAGGTCCAGAGAAAGACATCAGAACTCTGCAGAATGAGGTCTGACACAAAGACATGTCTAGAGCAAGACATCTGATCATGATACAAATTTTTCTGAAGTGTTTTCAACTTTTTTTTGTTTTAAAAAGGAAAAGTCTTCAGCTAAACTACTCCAGAATTTATTTTCTCTGTGCATAAATCTATCTTCATTCACAACAATCTGAGAAACACTGAAATACCCCCACCACACCACCAGGTAGTTCATGAAAGCTTCATATCTCATGTCCACAGAAACACACCAAAAACAGAAAAAAATGTTAGGTTTTTTCACAAAAAGCTCATTAAAACAGAGAAAAGGTATCTGTAGTAGTGTAGACTGAACCAGAAACAAGTAACAATGTTATCTGTCCCAAAAGGCCCAGACTGCTCTGACTGATCAGCTCCAACAACCTGAACCTGCTCTAACGCACCTTTCCACATCCTGGGACCTCCACGCCATCCACGGGGCGGGGGATCTCGATGGAGCGAACGCTGCCATACTTGCAGCACTCCTCGCGGATGTCCTCTAGGATCTCCTCGTAGTCCTCGTCATCCACCAGCTCCTCCGGCATCACCATGTTGAGGAGGCATAGCACCTCCGTGGGCATGCCGGTGTTCTGCAGGCGCTGAAGCCCGGGAACCTGGAGGGTAACTGGGGTCTCTATGATAGAGGTCTGCAAATAATCCACCAAATAAGGGCATCAACAAACAGGAAGCACAGGAAACCTAAGAGGTTCATGTACAGATCACTAGATTTGTTTCAGATCTTAAATCATTCTGCCAACAATAACAGGTCGACTTATTATTTGAGCAGTAGAAAGTTTAAGTGTTAAACTGATATGCCTGTGATCATAAAAACACCATATGTTCTAATCAAACACGTTGTCTAATTTAAAGTGTCAGAAAAAATACGAGATGAATTCTGATGCCGTAAAATTCGAATTAAAACTCTAAATGATTAGAATAGGATTGTTTTTATGGATTAGTTTTTATAATGAGACACTTTGATGTCAAACTAAAGAAAATGTTGGTTTAATTGAGTCCAGTGTATTTTATGTATTATTTTTAGGGTATTAGTGTTTTGATTTTATTAGTCTTATGTACGAATTTAGAATCTGTTTTTGCAATTTTTGTATCATTTTTTTATGTTTCCTCAGCTTTTCCCCTTTATTTTACATTTGAATTATTTTACAGTTTGTTGTGAGTTTTTTGTGTTTCGCTGCTTTATGTGAAATATTCAAGTCAAGTTAAAGGAAGACACAAACTCTGCATCTTTTAGGGAAAACAAATTCAATATCCAAAAAAACTTGTTTTTTTCCCCCAAGACAGAAACTAGAGGCAGAGATTATTGGTCCTAAATGGTGATTTTCCTTGCTGTGGTGCTGATTTCACTCACAGGGTTGGCGTTTTTAGCTCCCACGCTCGCCCTCTGAACGATGAGCTTTTTGTCTCCCAGCTGCATCCCGTTGAGCCCAGCGACCGCCTGGAGAACAAACAGACTCTAGAGACCTGAAACATCTAGTCCGATGACCCGTTCATACAAAAGAACACGGTACCTGGTCAGTGGCGCTGATGTCTACGTACTCACAAAAGGCGTAGCCTTTGGACAGCGATGTGGCGCTGTCCTTCACCAGATTGAAGGCTTTGAGAGGCCCGAATGACGTCAAGAGCTCCTTCACCTGCAAACACCAGTCGGAGAGTCGGATCTCAAAACCAGAATCACTCAGAGAATGAAGCTGTTCGTCTACTGAGTCTAATCTAACTGTTCTTTTAATATTAAAAATCAGTTTGATCTAGTAAAACAAATGCAAATGTGATTAAATACATGTGCTAGTAGACTTAGCATGCTGAACTGGTTCTGAGGAAAAAAGGAAGTGAAAGCAGAAAATAAAAATTATCCTATATTACATCTTAATCTGAGGAGGACTGATATAAGTGTTTGTCAACCTGTAGAAGTACTGAGTCATTTCTAGTAGGGCTGCACAATATGAAGAAAACATGCCGTAAAAACATTATTACTGAACATCATGATGATGAAATCAGCTGCAATAAGTGACGTTTCCTCTCTGCTCTGTCTGACTTCTATCATCACAACACTGTCAGGGTGTCTTAGCATCTTGACCTCTAGCGAATTGTGGGCATTTAGGGGTCCATCTGACTAGCAAGCATATTACTGTCATACTTTGTGTCTGTGGTAGGAGTTAATGGTGCTGTATAGTACAACACACAAGAAGAGTCAGAAAAACAACCCCCCGTGCTCATGAGGAGGTCTAATGTGTGTGTGTGTATATATATATATATATATATAATACAATACATGTTTATTATACTTTTAAAGGCAAAAAAATCTTTCAACAAATACATGAGAAAATAAAAATCTGACATAAAGTATGACTGATTTGACTTGTTTTATATTTATGTACAGTTTAAACCCTGATCAGCTGATATTTTCACTTAAACATAAAAAAGTTACATTTTTCCATCAACTCCAGGAAGGTTTTTCTTTCTCTCTTTGTTAGAAATTATTAAAAAAACACATATTGAAAATGGTTTTTGTTTTAAAGGTGCATGAAGTAAGAATGACATCTTGTGGTCAAATGTGGATACTGCAGCCCATGTATCAAAACAAACCAGTCCGCTCTGAGCAAATGTTACCAGTTAGGAATCAGCACCAGAAAATTCTAGATGACTAGTGAAGACGAGTCATATCTAGTAAGTTGATAAGTAGAGAAACACATTTCACTGTAATATCGAGTTGTTGGTAATTGCAAAAGTAGCTTGAGATATTTTTAGAGCTGATTATTTGCTTCTAATTCATTGTTAGCATTGTTAGGTTAACGTTAGCCTCTAGCCTTCTTCACCCGATATTAGAGTAAAACAAAAAGATGCAGTGGCTTCTTAGGGGAACAAGAAATTACTTCTGGGTTGCTCCTTTTGCTGGCTAACATTATTTCCACAGCGCGGCAACATTTTTCTGGCCAGTGTCAATTTACAAATTCTGGCGCAGCAGTGTTTACCGGCACAGATGTGGTAACGATTGAAGTAATGATTAGCTCTGGAACCAGGAAGTATGGAGGCAGTACTGATTGTAAACAATGACTGTGTCCTAGGGCTGGGCAATAAATCAAAAATTTATCGTTATCGAAATTTCTGACTTTTACCTATATCGTTTTTCCCATGTCAATAAATTTGGTAATAAAAAAATAAAAAGATGTGTGTAGGTTGGCATGTCCCTTTAAGAAGCTGTACCACCTCGAGTCACATGACAACGTGACTCAATGTAATACATGTGACAGCCCCATCTAGTGGACGACTTTTTTTTTTTGCTCAATACATGTAGTTATCATCCATTTAGCGTTATCGAAGTGAACTCCTCAATATACCGTGATATTGATTCTAGGCCACATCGCCCAGCCCTACTGTGTCCCCCTTCTGCTTTTTGAAAGGAGAAAAACTGACAACTTCTCAGCCGGCTGAGTAGGGAATCTATTTCAATGTAACCTTTCTTCCAACATGATTGAGACTTTAGACTGTTTTGTGACTATTTCACTATAAAATTCTTACTTATTGTACCTTTAAATAATCTGATCTGTACTTGATGTGAAATAATAAGTAAAAGGTGATAGACTCAAACCAAACTCATCAGATGAGTCCTACAGGAGCAACTACTTTCTGCTGCAGTGGATTATGGAGAAACTTTGCCACCAGCTGATCAGAACCCATCCTGTGAACCTCTGGTAGATAATCCCTCTGACTCTTTTAGCGAAATGCAGCTAAATAAAACAAGCAGCTGATTCTGGAGCACCAATCAGATGAGACTTACTGATTCATCGTATACTTCATGTACTTGTTTGTACAAAACCATCACAGGATGAAGACATTACACCCCTACTTTTTAATACTGCATTCACAATATTGTGTTACAATTTTTGATATATTGTGCAGCCCTACTCGAAAAACAAAAACACTGCTAGTTTCTTAGATCAAAGAGAACACTTGAAACAATCAGAGGTGAGAGGCCTGATTGAGTGACTCTTGGAGCATTTTAGCTTAGAAATGTTCAAATTAGTCAACCAATAAATGATAAATGAAGCCAATGTTAAGTTAAACAAATAAAAAACACTCAGTATATTAAAAAAATGAATTTGAAAGACAGGCTGAGAGGTAAACAGTGTTTAGTGGTTTTTAATGAAGGTTCCACTTAAAAACACTATTTTATTAATGTAAAACCATGACACACTCCCCCACAGAGCACTAATCACCTCCACCAACACCAGATCTTAGCAGTGCTAACACTCGGCTACCCGGCTCCTAAGCGCGCTCCAAAAGCAAGATGGGAAAGAGAAAGCAGCCAGTGAGGGAGCCTGCCGGCTCGCAGTGTGTCCGTGTGTGGACCAGAATGTCTTACTTGCCTTGTGTTACATGTTGGCATGGCAGCAGTAGATGAGAACTACTGAACAAATTATGAGCGCAGACTTAACGATCTTACAGGCCCCTAGCTGGGGACAAAGTGGGGGGACAAAAATGAAAGAGCTGTGAGTAACAACGCAGTGGAAGTGACTGCAATTATTCAAAAGATAAATGAAAGAAAAAGTCAGTGAATAAAAGACATCAGGCTGCATGTTGTGCTCTTCTAGCTCAGAAATAACGAGAAAGGAAGACTTAACCCTTCTGCCACAGTTTACCTGTGAGCAGATATTTACTCTCTTAGAAGAAAAGTCCACCTTTCTTTTCTATTTACCTATTTTTTTTCATGCACAAACTGCTGGGCAAAAACGTATTTGGCAGCCACCGATTGGAAAAGTTGTCCTACTTAAAGTGATGAGAGAGGTCTGTAATTTTCATCATAGCTACACTTCAACTATGAGGGACAGAATGTAACAAAAATCCAGAAAATAAGTATTCAGCACCTACAAAGAAGCAGAATTCTGGCCCTCGCAGACCTGTTACTTCTTCTTTAGGACACTCTTATTTCCTCCACTCATTACATGTATTAATGGAACCTGTTTTAACTCGTTATCTATATAACCTGTCCACACCTTCAAAGTCAGACTCCAACCTCCACCACGGCCGAACGGCTCTTTGAAGTAAATGGCTCTCGAATGAAAGGGTCCCTTCAAAGAGTCATAAGTCCCATCACTACTGAGAACAATACTGAGAAACAGCCCAAAACTACACGGGGAAAACTGGTCAATGACCTGAAGAGAGCTGGAACCACATTAACAAAGGTTACTATTAGTAACACACTACATCGTGATGGAATAAAATCCTGCAGAGCTCGAAAGGTCCCTCTGCTTAGACCAGCACATGTCCATGCCCATCTATAGTTATCTAGAGAACATTGGGATTGGGAGAGTGTCATGCGGTCAGATGAGACCAAAATAGAACTATTTGGTACAAACACCACTTGCCATTTTTGGAAAGGAAAGAACGCTGAGTTGCATCCCAAGAACACCATACCCACTGTGAAGCATGGGGGGTGGGTGGAGGGGGTGGAGGAAACATCATGCTTTGGGACTGCTTTTCTGCAAAGGGGACAGGACAACTGATCCGTATCAAGGAAAGGATGAATGGGGCCATGTATCGTGAGATTTTGGGCAACAAACTTCTTCCACTTCTTCCAGTGATAGCATTGAAGATGAAACATGGCTGGATCTTCAAGCATGATAATGATCCTAAACACACCACCTGGGCAACAAAGGAGTGGCTACATAAAAAGCATTTCAAGGTTCTGCAGCGACCTAGCCAGTCTCCATACCTCAATACAATAGAGAATCTGTGAAGGGAGTTGAAGGTCTGTGTTGCCCAGAAACAGCCCCAAAACATCACAGCTCTAGAGAAGAATGGGCCAAAACTCAACCTGGTGAAGACCTACGGGAAACGTTTGACCTCTTTCCTTGACAACCAAGGTTACATTACAAAGTATTGAGGTGAACTTTTGTAATTGACCAAATACTTATTTTCTGCACAACTATACAAATAAATTATTTAAAAGTATACAATATGTTGCATTCTGTGTCTCACAGCTGCAGACTATGATGAAAATTACAGACCTCTCATCTAAGTGGGACAACTTGGACAATCGGTGGCTGCAAAATACTTTATTGCACCATAGTACCTAAGGATTACTTGCATTACTTCTTGACCTGATTTATATCTGATACTAACTTTTCAAGAGAAGGTTCACTAGTTACTGCTGGTAGAATTGGTTTAACTAAACCAAGTGTTTCTCTAAAGTTAAACTTGAATGTGTTTGAATGGCAATCTTGTATCTGTTTTTTACTGGTATACCTTTGAAGGGATTTAATCCTTTTTTTGTTCTGGTTAACTGGTTGTTAAAAACATTTTAGTTGCTTCGTCTTATTGAAAAATTAACTGAACTTAACTAAAAAAACTAATAAATGGAAAAACAATTTAAAAAACACGGTGATGCTTGAAGAAAATGTTACTTTCTAAGCTTCATCTTTTGAAACAAATCAATAAAAAAAAATGTCTTTATCAGGTAAAAAAAACCCAGCTGAGGTTAGATGAGGACATCTCTTTTATAAGACATTTTAAGAATTAAAATTTTATTCATTATCTTTACATAAATCAGAACAGGGAATCTTTAATTTCTCATTACAGTCATGTAAAGTTTTATGAGTCAAACAAGTCTTTTTGGTTGACTGCTAGATGTTTAATGTCCCATAAAAGGTACAAAGTCAGGACTACAACCCTCTACGTTTTTTCTTGATAATAAAAAAGCAGTCAAATCTACGAGTCATTTTATTTTTACTCAGTGACTGAATTTCTGGGTGAAATAAATGATTGAGGCGGGTTAAAAATCAAATAAAAGTTCAAGTAAAAAGTAAAGTCATTTCATTTAGTTTAGTTTGAGGTGGACTTTTTAACCAAACGTATGAACAACTATCTTTCTTATTATCTGATATGTTTTCTTAACTTTGCTTACCTTCTTTACATCAGCTTGATTTGCATAAGAAAGATATGAAACCTTTGGATATTAAAACCTAAATAAAGACGTTCCGACTGTTTTATATCAGTGGTTTAGTTGAATAAAAGCTGAATAAAACATGACATTAAATCCTTGTTATAAATGTTTCTGTAGTTATTCAGTGAAGTTCTGTTTCTTCTCAAACATTATCAGATTATTTATGTCTTTAGGAGACATAAAGCAGAATTAACTCCTGTTTCAGCATGTGAGGAGAAGGGTGAGAGCACCTGTGCAGCAGTGAGATACCTGGTCATCGTTTAGGTAATTAGGCAGGCCTCCAATGAACAGTTTATGGGGAGAATCTGGAACCACGGTGGAGACGACACCTAAAGAAAAAACATTAGAAATTACACAACAGAACCTTGTTTTTGCTTTAACCCTCCCGCTGTCCTATTGGGTGACCCCGCCAGGAAAGGTGACGTTTGAGCAGGTAGTGATTGTTTATCCCTTGGGGTCCACGTGGCAGGGGTGAGGTGGTGCTCAGTCCTCACCTCTGCCACATGGACCCCAAGGGATAAACAATCACACCCTGCTCAAACGTCACCTTTCCTGGTGGGGTCACCCAATAGGACAGCGGGAGGGTTAAAACAGGTCAGAAACCCACCTGGAACGTGAAAGGCCGGCTGCTCTGAGATCCCAGGTAAAGGCCGATAGTCGTGAGGTCGTCTGATCTTCAGCGATTGACCCTGGAAAATGATTCCATCGAAGGCCATGGCCTGCGTCGTCTCGTCAACGGAACGGAACTACAGGAGAAGCCCTGGTTAGGTATGATCCAAATGCACAACACAATCCGGCTTTTACTAAACACAGCCAACACTGACTGTCAAAGCATCTAAACCAGCAATGGCCCATCCTGGTTCTGCATGTTTTAGAGGTTTCTCTGCTCCTCACACCTAATCCTAATCCCATTGTGTTTTTTGTCTCCTTGGCTGTTTTCAGGAGGTAACTATAGCCTGAAAAACTCAGGTCAGTTTAACACCTGAACTCTCAAAACACAGACATGCTGCTGCCTCAAAACCAGAGTGGGGTATGTGTTGGGGAAATTCTAATTAAATTAAATCAAGGTTTTATTTAAAGTGTATCTTTTAGGCACCACATGAGAGTCTGTGTGAGTTATTAGGTTCCACAGATTCTGGCTTTAAATTGTTGTGATGATGAACCAGCTGGGCCTTGACCCCAACAGTTGCTGGTACTAAAATCGTCAGATGGTTTAAAAACTTTGATATAACACAATGAAAAGTGTTCTCGCTTTAGCGTATAGATGTTCTAAATATTTCCAGAAAATGTCCTCTCCTGGATTTGGGAGCTCTGGATTTTATCCAACCTGATTTCACCAGAATTGGTTCAATTGGGTCAATTTTCACTGCAGAAAGCTCGGAGGCTGTTCTGACCCAGTTGAGTCATTTTCTGTCAGTTCTACTTCATCTTTGCCCTTAGTTCCTCCTTAAATCATCACAGACTTCTTCTGTTAGGGAATCCCACACACTAAAGTCCATTGGATCGCAGTCTGGACTTTGTGGTGCCCCTCATACTTTTTATATATGCAGTATTGTTGTGTTCTGCAGCTTGTAAAAGACGTCTGGTTGGAATGTGAAGTCATCAGGATAAAAACGAAGATAGTCAGGTGGGCATCCAAGGAAAGGGAGCCCAATGTATCACCTAGTCAGGTGGAATCCGGTCAAATAAAGGCCAGAACCACATTTTTAGACTAATTTTGACCCCACTCAAAGATGGATTAATATCTGAAGCTGAAACTGTCAGAGGATATGTAGAAGCAAGACAATTATTCATAAACTTACATTCCAGAGTTTCTGAACTAACAGTGTGTCCCTTTCTTACCCACCTCATCTCTTATTTAAAGCAGCAAACAAAAACAAACACTTGGTATAACCTGTTTAGATATTTTTGATACAAACAAAAAAGTTGTTTTGATGAACCCTCACTAATGAATGAGTCAGCTGATCATATTGAAGGGAAAACCTCTTTTACTTATGTCTCTTTTTGTCTCACTTTTCTTCATAAGCTGAGTTCTTTAAACTGAAGATGTTTTTGGAGTCTCACCTCTAGAAAAGCAAAGTTTTTGTCCTGATTAATCTGCACGGCGAGGACCGGATTGCTCGGGGCTTGTGAGAGACCTGCCAGACGCATCTGAGCATTGAAGAACTCTGCCATCGACTCCTGTGGAGACAGAAATCACCTTAAGTAATCCTGCAACACGTCAGAGTTACAGACAAACAAGTCTTTACCTCTGTTACTCCAAAGGGGATGTTTCCTACGTAGAGACGTCTGGCTTGCCTCGTCATCTGGCTGCCAACGATCGGCACCGGCATCGGTGCTGCTGCCACTCCGGTGGTGGTGCTCGTTGCCAGCAGAGCTAATGTTGGGATCTGACCTGCCGCTGGAGAGCACCAAGCAGAGATAACACTGGTGAAAATGCCAATTTAAAAGATGGTACTATTCATATCAAGCTGTCAAACAGGGAGTTTTACCCTGCTGAAGACATTGATTTCCTCCATTTAATATTTTATTCTGTTCCCCATACATTACTCCTCAGGGAGACTTTCTTCTGATTTTTTAGTCATTTTTTAACTTTGAGCTAGTTTCAAAAGCACTGTTTGTTTTTATTGTTTAGGATGTCCCACTAATCCCAGATATCTGAGGGAAATTAGAAACGATCAAACTAAAAAAGCTCTGGTCTCAGGAGGTAAAATAAATCATGTTATCGTACAAGTTTGAATTTAATCGTTTATCATGTAATCAAACAATACTTTACAACTCCAGCACTTATTTTATAGCCTAACAATGGAGGGATTATTAAAAGGCAGAATAACACGAGTTATGCAAACCTTAAATGCATGTTGTGCCAAGAAGAGAGAGATTCAAAGGGTCAAAGTTCATGTGGAGCTGTGTCTTCATGTGAAAACGTCCGGTCTTATTGTTAGACCCTCGGCTGTGAGATGAAGGTATTCATGAGTCATCGGGTATATTTTTTACCTTCAGGTCCAGGTTGCTCCGCTCCGATGACTTTAGATTAACATCACCTACAGCTGAAGCTGAAACTGGCTTAAAACGTGATTTTAACTTAAAGGTCCAATACCATGCAGAATCTACTTTTTGAAACCTTTGATCAGGTTTTATTGTTATTTCCTCATGAAAAACACCCCCAAAGCATTTCTGGCTTCATGCATGCATTTTCCTGTCTCAGCTGCTTCTTTCCTTCAGCTCTGCACACTTTTGCTAAACTAAAAGCAGACAGTTGGATGGTTTGTTGCTATGTCACCACAAGCTGCTCCTCCCCATCCAAGTAGTCTCTCGAATCTGGATCCCTCATCCCCTGGACTGTAAACACTAACACCCGCTCTCTCCGTGTAGCTAGCAGGGAGTTTAATCTCCACAGTTGTGAAAAAGTGATATCTTTCTTATCTAGTCTTGCCTAGAACCCAATAATTGATTTTTGTCTGCAAGAGAACAGGATCCCAGTCCAGTCTTCCTGAAGAAGATGAAGAAATGGTTGGATTTTATCTTCAGGAGCTCTTATAAAACAAGCTAGAATGTGACCATGATTTCACAGACCTCCACCAGAAGAGTGGGTTTTCAGATGGATTACTTCTTCAAACTGATGCCATTCCAACGTTAAAACCAGCCAATGGAGAGACCAGAGCGATGAGCACAACCAAAATGCTAATCGCTAGCTGCTAGCTGAATGGTCATAAAGTCTGGTGAATGTGTGTCAGAGACGAACTGGGACTGATTTATCCCAGCTGCCCTTACTCCATTAGAGTGTTGTGTGTGTGTGTGTTGGGGGGGGGGGGTTCTCGGCAATCACTGAGTGGGACATGCGGTCTCCAGGTGGTGGGAGGAGGGTTTCATCGAATCCAATCGTCTTATTTCTGGGTTGAAGGAATGTCTCTAGAAAATAACTTATATAAATGATGTCTCAGTAGTGCCAACGGTAATATTTTATCATACAGTGCACCTATCTTTGCTCTGAAAGGTGTAAAATAGCATGATACAGGACCTTTAACATGAAGACTTTATTTAGTGTGTTTTTTTTCACAACGTCAATAGTTTGGTCTGCAGCTGATCTAGACACAACTCCAAATGAACTTTGACCCTTCAAATCTATTTCTGGTTCTTGTGCATGTAAGAAGTGCAAAGTTCACATATTAAAGAAAAACATCTGAGGTAAACTTAGTGACATGTGTTCCCTAGAGTTTTCTTTCTCAAGCAGTTTCACAGCTTCTCAGACTTCTGGTTGCATTTGGAACTAATCTGATCCGAATGTTTTCCAGATGATGAATCAGATATTTCCAATTTAAAGGAATTTTTCTTTTTTCCAGCCGTGTCCGTGACCAGGTAACAGTTTGATCTGTGAATGTTGACGTGGTTTTCACTCATAACTGACTAGTTGAAATCATTCAGAAAAAAACAAAACAAAAAGCAAAAGTAGCCAGGAGGTGAAACTCAAACCCAAAGACATGCTTCATTTAAACGACAGTAGCAGTAGCTCAGGCTAATGCTCACAACAGGTAAGGAGGACCTGACGAGTACCTTGCATAGCTTTGTATTGCATCGGTGTGATGTGTTCAAATCCTGGAGGAGGGACGTCCCAGTATTTACAGATCCTTTTCTTTCTTGTTCGCCTCGGAGAGTGACTACATGGAGAAAATAAACAAAGAAAAACTCACCATCTACTCATCTTTTTATGATGATGTCATTAATTAAACCCCAAAAACTTCAGGAAACCAAACTGGTTGTCATTAGGAGACCCGTTACAGACAGTGGTTCACTTTGGTTACTACAAATCTCTGGCTGCAGCTTGGTTCTTGTGCAGGTCTGCTGTTTTTCTTGGTCTCATGTGATGCTGCTGAATGTGAATTTTATTCCAAATTTAGAGTAGACCAAACAAGCATCCTGAGGACCTCACTCTGGGCCCCAATAGACTGGGAAGAATCATTTTAACAGTTATCATGACTGTTTACTGACTGTTTTGTGTCTTAGTGGGTTAAAAGTTTGACCAAATTAATCATCAATGACACCTTTTTAAATGCCTTGTTGTGATAATCAGATTTTTAATCTAAATCTATTTAAAAAAATTAAAGACTTTAATCCTCGCTCTTTTATGTGAGTGAGAATTGATGTTTGCCTGAAGTCAGATTTGAACAGATGGTCCTTACTAAATCTTAAACAAGCAAGAGGAAAATTCAACATCTTTTAGACATTTGGGAGCTAAGTTTATAAAATCTAAAAAAAACAAAAACAAATCATAATTCAGGAGACTTTTTTAAATGTTGTGTTATTTTTGCAGCTTATAAAGTAGAATTCATTTTCAGTTTGTGCTGCAACTAAAATAAGTTTTCTAAAAGTTTCTAAAAACTTATTCTGTATTTCTGATTTCTGCATGAGTTTCATTTTAACGTGATCCCACTGTAGATGCATGAAGGCTCTCTTTATGTCCTGAACTTATAGAATCACACGGATAGATTTTAATATTAAATGCTGCTTATGGAACTGTGAGAGGTCTCGGACCACCTGACCTGTGCTTCTTGTGGTCCCGGGAGGAGCTGCGGCGGTCCCGGCTCTTTCGGTCCCGGCTCCGGCTCCTCTTCTCTCGGCTGCGACTTCCTCTATCTTTGCTCCAGCTGCGGTGCTTGTCTCCTCGGTCAGGAGATTCACTACGACTCCGCTTTTTGTGCCTCTCTCGTTCTCGCTCTGTGAAGGAAAGGTCAAATAATCAGACTGACATTGGACTTGTGTAGGAGTGATGTGAAAGCACTCAGGGTGTGGTCATTTATGGAATATTAGAGAAAATTAAAACTCTGATATTCACTATAGAGAGACAGAATACTCTCACGCTGGTTGATTCTGTGACTAATTAGACTATTGGGTACACATAGGTGGGTTGATTTACCATGAAGCTCGAGTTGTGACATTTGAACTTTAACTGTTGTGGAGTTTCAAGTTCAAAAAGCAACTTTATAAAAAATATAAACAACATCAAGCATCAGGGCCCGGTGCCCACGGGTAAGCTTGTAGATATTGGTCTGGTATCTACTGGAAACAATAAACATCAAACACAAACTAGACCTACAGAAATCAATCCCAGTTGTTGTTTAAATATCTTTCAAAAGGCGAGTGATTATGTTTTTATGCAAAAGGTGTCAGTGATAAAACATCCACAAGCAGCACCTAAAACAACAAGAGTAACCAGCCGTCCTTAGTTTGTTACATCTTATTTAGCTGCTCAGATTCTTGAGCCGCAGTTATTTTTACCCATCACTTCTTTATTACATTAGATAATAAAATAAAAGGTGTTTTATGTTTATGATTTAAGACATAATATGCATGGTCGTAGTTGGCTGCACTGATGCCTTGCTGCCAGAAGGTCCTGGGTTTAACTCCCAGTGGGAACCTACCTGGGTGGATTTTGTATGTTCTCCAGTAAAACAAAAATATGTAAATGGCCTGTATTTGTATAGCGCCTTCTTAGGGTTCTACAACCCCCCAAGGCACTTCACAACACAATCAGTCATCCACCCATTCACACACACATTCACACGCTGGTGGGGATGAGCTACAACGTAGCTACAGCTGCCCTGGGGCGCACTGACAGAGGTGAGGCTGCCGAGCACTGGCGCCACCAGTCCCTCCGACCACCACCAGCAGGCAAGGCGGGTTAAGTGTCTTGCCCAAGGACACACAGCAGCATTCTCTGGCCGGAGCCGGGATCGAACCTGCAACCTTCCGATTACTGGAGAACCCGCTCTACCTCCCGAGCTACTGTTGTTTAAAGTGTGTGTGTGTGTGTGTGTGTGTGTGTGTGTGTGTGTGTGTGTGTGTGTGTGTGAGACCCCGTGATGGACTGGAGACCTGTCCAGGTGCAGCCCAGCCTCCTGTGTCACTGTAGGTTTAAAATATATGAGATCAAATAACAAAACTGAAGCTACTTCAGCACCAGCATGTTGTCTGATGTAATTATGATTTACTGGTAAATAGTGTTTTAGTTGGACCAACATTAGCCTGAAGTTCAATGACCTCAGAGGTTTTTTAGTGTAGTTAGACGAGTTCACCACTGTGTGGCAGCGGTGTGGTGTTTACTGATCACTGCCACCATAAAATCCTGATAATCATTTAACTGCTAAAGGTTGGAAATAAAGTAAACAATAAGTTCTTTAATTATTAAAGACACAAACACAAATGTCAAAAATGATAATTATAAATATTCAACCTACACATCTTGGTCCTTTGGGATAGTAATCCTTCCAATATGCCTACTGTAACTAGCATTATTCATTCAGTCATAACTTTTCTTAGCCACTTGATCCTGAATAGGGTAGGTGCCTTTCTTCAGGTCCCTACAGTTATCATTATTTTTTGTTGTTATAACATATTCTCCCTTTCTGTATTGGTTTAACACTCTTGTGTGTTCATTATGTTGTGAGGGAGGGATCTCACAGTTTATTGTGGCTGTTTTATTTGGTCTTGAGACCTTTTAACAAATCAATAGGAAGACTTGTGTTATAGATCTGGTCTGGTACCAGAGAGAAGACCTGATTAAATGTCAACTTTTAAATGAGTTTCTCTAAATTTCAGTTATTACAATGGTTTTTGTTATTAATTAAGGATCAGATCTAAATGTCACTGATATTCAGTCTAAAACCACATCTGAAAACAACACACCCTCACAGATGGGAATAATAATATAACAATTATGACATTCTTGTTGAGATGCTAATAATTAAAGAGCCTAATTAAATTCAAATTTCTGTGGTGCAGCAGTAAATAAGATAAATCAGTTCAAACATAACTTTCATTAAGATGATTGGGATAAATATAGGCCTGGGACGATAACAAATTTTGCTGGACGATATATTGTCCAACAAATTATTGACGATAAACGATATTATTGTCGACATTATCGAGACCAAAATAACCACTTATGTAATGTTAATATATCATAATAATGCAAGTACATCCTTTAAAATGACCCTGTCTCTCCAAAACAATAAATACAATGGCCTATCCAGTGTCAACAACCTAACTGCACTTGAACGCTCTTGTCATCCAGCGTCTTTGGAGGCCAGAGACAAGGAAAACATATACACACAGGCACATGGCGATATATTGAGACTGGAAAAATTATTGAGTTCATTTCCATATATGTACGATATATTGACTTATTGATTATCGTCCCAGCCCTAGATAAATACAAAATGCGTTTAAGTGAATTTTCTCACTCAGTTAAATTTTATTTTTATTTATTTATTTCTAGGGTGTTTTGTGTTTGTTAGAAGCTCTAGATGAAAACGATTCTGAGTTATTCGTGTCAACACGACCAGAGGATACCATCTGAGCAGCAGCCACGTTAAAGTCAGTCCTGTCTCGTAATTCATTCATAAATGACCGGGCTAACCGTTACGCTGCTAGCTTGGACACCGAACCGGTGGGATACCGACGGATACACGGACAGCGGAAACTAACCTTGTCGATTCTCGCTCAGCTGTTTCTCAAACTCCTCGAAATCTGACATTATCTCAGTAAGGCTGCTGTGTAAAAACACCGCGGCTCTGACTCTGCTGACAGGCGGCAGATTAGACGAAGAGCCGGCTGTGTCGGTGGAGAAAAAACACATAAAGTTCACCGGCGGAACACGGGTTACAGGCTACATCCGGTGAGCCCTTCAAAATAAAAGACTCTGAGATTCAGCTCACTTATATTCAATTAGTGCAGATCGATGCAATTCTGAAC
>SSNS01000637.1:241246-253979 GCA_006937985.1 Aphyosemion australe
TTTTTGTTATTAATTAAGGATCAGATCTAAATGTCACTGATATTCAGTCTAAAACCACATCTGAAAACAACACACCCTCACAGATGGGAATAATAATATAACAATTATGACATTCTTGTTGAGATGCTAATAATTAAAGAGCCTAATTAAATTCAAATTTCTGTGGTGCAGCAGTAAATAAGATAAATCAGTTCAAACATAACTTTCATTAAGATGATTGGGATAAATACAAAATGCGTTTAAGTGAATTTTCTCACTCAGTTAAATTTTATTTTTATTTATTTATTTCTAGGGTGTTTTGTGTTTGTTAGAAGCTCTAGATGAAAACGATTCTGAGTTATTCGTGTCAACACGACCAGAGGATACCATCTGAGCAGCAGCCACGTTAAAGTCAGTCCTGTCTCGTAATTCATTCATAAATGACCGGGCTAACCGTTACGCTGCTAGCTTGGACACCGAACCGGTGGGATACCGACGGATACACGGACAGCGGAAACTAACCTTGTCGATTCTCGCTCAGCTGTTTCTCAAACTCCTCGAAATCTGACATTATCTCAGTAAGGCTGCTGTGTAAAAACACCGCGGCTCTGACTCTGCTGACAGGCGGCAGATTAGACGAAGAGTCGGCTGTGTCGGTGGAGAAAAAACACATAAAGTTCACCGGCGGAACACGGGTTACAGGCTACATCCGGTGAGCCCTTCAAAATAAAAGACTCTGAGATTCAGCTCACTTATATTCAATTAGTGCAGATCGATGCAATTCTGAACGAAATTATGAGATCAAGGCTCAATGCAAAAACCACGAAAAAGTAAAAAAAAGTTGTAAAGCAACTTATCAAATAGAAACAGTAAAAGAATTAAATTTAAAAGTATATAAATGTTGTAAAGAAACAATACATACAAGCTTGATAGATAGATAGATAGATAGATAGATAGATAGATAGATAGATAGATAGATAGATAGATAGATAGATAGATAGATAGATAGATAGATAGATAGATAGATAGATAGATAGATAGATAGATAGATAGATAGATAGATAGATAGATAGATAGATAGATATGCTTGCATGTGTGCGTCCATGTATGTGTGTGTGTGTGTGTGTGTGTGTTACTTATACATTAGCTAATAAAAACTTAGAACAAAATCAGTTATTTAATTTATCAAGTTTTATTGAGTTATAAAATATACACACAAGCCAGAACATCTGGAGCCATGATGTGACTTTATGAATTAAAATTTTATTTCTTGACATACATTTAGAAAAAATTAAAATTAAAAAAGATATTTATTTTATTCTAGACTATGAATAGAATACATAAAAAATGTTCCAACATTATTTCTTGTAGATGCATTTTCAAAATCAATGTATCTCTTATATAATTATAATCATTTTCATTTTTACAGAACTTGCAGTAAACCTGTATGCTGACATGTGATAGGGTGAAGGTTTCTGATAGGCCCAGCAGCTGTTGAATTGGATTCATTACATGAGTGCTTCTTGCAACACGACACATGCAAACACTTAGGTTTTAAATTTAAAGCAACTTCAGCATCGGTAGATTTCCAAATTCTCCATCCACTACAATTGGTTTGTCATCAAGCAGGTTTGGTCTCCATATTACTCTGTTAAAATAAACACAAGACATTAAAAATGAGCAGCAGATTATCAAAAAGCAAAGGATCAGTCTTGATGAAATGTAGCTTTGGGTTCTGACACATGCTAGTGTATGTTGTCATATTAGAATGTAGATTTAATTTGCACAAATGAAGCTCTCAGTGAACAGAAACTCCTCTCCTCTCAGCTCTGTACATACCACAACATAAACAGAAAACACCCGAGTCAGCTGTGCTGCTATTAAAAGAGCTCAAATCCCAAAGTATTGCTGTGGAAGGCCGGCCAGTCGTCATATTGGAGAAGCTCTGCTGAGGCGTGCAGCTCATCAGGAGATAATTAAACCCAACTGACTAGGAGAACAAGAACAAGTAAGTGGTGGCCTGATAATTCACTTCTTGCATTTTGAGATCAGATGACTCAGACGTGATCTGTAACATTTAATTTATCAGTGATTTGTGAAAATGTAAAAATTAAACAGAAACCCTTTAAAGCAGCTGGAGTTCTAGAAAACAGATGGAAAACTGAGCGTTCTGCTGTTTGAGACCAAGCTGTTGAATAATATGTTGGGTTCTCTGTGACATTGAGAGCTGCTCTTTCTAATTTAGTGCTAGGTTATATTTAGAAGCCCTCTCTTGGACAAACAGCTGGTGCTTGGCACGTTAAACCTAAAGGTTATCTCTGGATGCTGCTTTTACTCTAAGATGACACATATCTGGAATCTGAAATGAGGTGCTGAATGTGGGTATTTTTATGTTTTATTTCATTTTGAGGAAAACTTATTTAAATACTTTAAACCTTGCATTATTTTTGTCTTTCCTTCGTGCGATTTCTGTTTCTGTTGTAAGAATATGTTTAAAATGTCTTTTTTTGTCTTTGTTTCAGAACTGTTAGAACTCAAATTTACATTAAAATGATTGTAGAGGGTGAGGTGGAATCCAATGATTCAGAGCCGGTGAGATTCCTGGTGTTAAACGCTCATTTAGTGGAAACTAGAAAACATTTAACATCTCATCCAAAATCCAAATCATCTTTCATTTAGAAAGTTTACTCACATCCTGAAACATGCTTTAAACACAGCAGTTACTCCTTGATGGGGTTGTTTATGAGAATTTTGGTTTTAATTCCTTTAAAAAAATGTTGGATGGTAACAAAAGTCTTTCTACTAGCTACTCTAAAAATACTGAGCAAAAAAACCCAAAAATCTAAAACAATTATAAAGTTGTTAAAGGGATACTATGCACTTTTGGCTTGTTTTTAGCACCCCCTAGTGTCCGTTAGTGAAAGCAAAAGTGAAACTCATCTCCTCGCTGTGCGTTGGGTTTTTAACACCTTAATCTAACTGCTGAAATGTCTCCTCAGCCTTCATTAGTGTCTACAGGAGCGGTTCATCACTAAATCAAACAAATCAGCTGTGTTCATGATCTTAAACATGCAGGAAACGTGCTGGAAGCAGACTGCAGCACCAAGCATGTCAGCTACATTTACTAAGTCCAACAGGGCAATTGGCTCAAGAAAATGATTTAAAAATATGAAAAAGTTGCATAGTATGCCTTTAAATAGTAAACTTTGGAGGTTTATTTTGATTACAGGCACTCTCGCCTTTCTAGATGCTAGGCTTAGCTAACTAGCTGAATTTAAATTCAGTATAGAATGTTCTTTGTTTTATTTTTGTGCTAAACAAAGCTAATTTACAAACTTTTAAGTAAAACCTGCATTTCTGTCTGTTTTGAACTACAAATGAAAGTTATTAGAAGAATTTTCATTCTACGTTGATTATAGAGTAACTTTTTTCTTTATTATTTCCACTAACTAGCTGCTAGTTTTTGAGGAAAGCCATTTGAATTTGTCAGTTCTGAAAACACAAAAGAGCACAGTTGTTACTTAGTTGGTTAGCTTTAGAAATATTTTGGTATGACTTTATATCTAGATTGACATTTTACTTGTTTCATTTAAGCTAACTATCTCGTAGCTGATTTCTGTATTCCTCTAACTTTTGAAAACACCGGTGACTGTTGAGGCATCAGCATGGTCTGATTAGGACTTTATAGTTAACTAGCAAACTAGTTGCTAGTTCTCCTGTGTTTGTGTCAATAAGCATGTTTTCATTAAAACGTCTTTAAACCTTTTCTTTTTGTTTTTCATTATGCTAAGCTAGCTAACTAGCCCCTAGTTGATATCTGTATTCCTCTTAGTTCTGTAAATACAAGTTGACTGTTGTTAATTAGAGATTTTTGAAGCATCATAGCTTCATTTGTCTGTCTTTGGTTTACTTTTAATAAGCTAACTAGATAATCTTGTGTTCATAAACATGTTTTCTTAAAACATGGCAAACCTTTTCTATTTAGTGTCAGAATTAAAATCTAAATATTTTTTAGGAAATCCTCCCAGATATGAGCCTGGGATGGACCACCACGGTCCTGGTGTTACCCATCGTGGTCGTCCTCACAGCTGGATTTTTCTACCTGTATGACTTTATTGTCGGTCTGCTGTCCAAAACATCTGTACGGAACAAGGTGGTCCTAATAACTGATGCTTTATCTGGGCTAGGGAAAGGTAATAAACAGAAAACTACAATAAAGTTTTGGGCCAGGATCTGATATCTCACATGTTACGTGTTTGTGTGAAGAATGTGCAGGTGTGTTTCACAAAGGAGGAGCAAGACTGGTCCTCTGTGGAAAAAGCTGGGAGAAACTTGAAGAACTTGCAGATGATTTGGCAAATTCTTCTGATCGCACCGTAGTAAGTACACTGGATGGCTGAACTGATGGAAGACGTTCACAAGAACAAATTCAGCTCTTGAAATCTAAACATTTGTTGCAAATGTTTTTATTTAATCAGTTTTGGTGCTAATATCCTATAATGCAGTCGGCACCAAAGATATGGCTAGCATCACAGCTGTAAACCTTTTTTTCCCCTCAGACGTTCCCCCCAAAGCTCGTCCTGCTGGACTTTGACGATATGGACAGCATGCCCGAGGTCATTGATGAGATCCTGGAATGTTACGGGTGCTTGGATATTCTCATCTTCAACAACAGCTTGAAGGTTAAAGCTCCTGCACAGAGCCTGTCTCTGGAGATGGACAAGCTTCTGATGGACAACAACTACTTTGGGCCCATCACTCTGGCTAAAGGTCACACACTGAATGATGTAAAGTCTGATTTTTATGATGAGACATTGACAGCGTTGTGGTTTCTCTGATCCAGGTGTGCTGCCTTCCATGATCTCCAGAAGAAATGGTCATCTGATTCTGGTTAACAGCATCCAAGGGAAGATAGCCATTCCTTTTCGCACCGCATGTGAGTTCAGAGGTTTACGATGAGCAGGAAGCTGTTTTACTTGTTATTTCACACTAAAGATACAAGAATGGGATTAAATTCTGTGTTCCAGATTCAGCTTCCAAACATGCAGTGCAGGCTTTCTTTGACTGCCTGAGAGCTGAAGTGGAGGAGTTTGGGATCTCTGTGAGCACAATCAACCACACCTTCATCAGCTGCTCAGCAGCTGAAACCACGTCAGCCTCCAAGTCCCCGCTCTGGTCACGTCAGTAACACCTGAACACAAACATGATCCAGTTGTCTGCTGTAGGCTGAATTAGGACTTGTCTCCCTGTAGTGGTGTTTGTCAAGAAGCCGCTCGGCATTTCTCCAGATGAGGCGACCACTGAGATCGTCAAGACTCTGAACAGCAAGAAGAAAGAGGTGCTGATTGCTCCGTCCCTTCCCAAGATGGCCATCTATGCCAGATCCTTCTTCCCCAACATGTTCTTCTCCGTGATGGCTGCAGGGGTGAAGAGCTCCGACGAGATGTGAAGAATGGAGTCATAAGAGAATGTTTGCTGATCAAAATGAACCAAATCAGCAGAAATAAAAGTAACATATCTGTATGAGAAATGTAATTATTTTACTGATGACTTGTTTGTGTGGCTATGTTGTAGAGATTGTTTTATTTATTTTAAAATCAATCATTTGATGGTTCTATATTTTTACTGCTGAAAAAAAATTCTATTTCTATGTATTCCCAGATAAATCCAACAAATATCAGATGATTTCATTTTATTTACTATATGGCGCAGATTTTTCTGTACTTTTTCGACTATGTATCTAGTTATAATTAGTTTTTTTGACATCCATTTCTGATAAAACAAAATCTCATGATGTAAAGTGATGGTTGTTATTTCTATTTTTACAATACAGTAAAGGAAAGATTTTAGGTTTAAATGTATTTTAGGAAAAACAATGTAGCCTACATTTGTGTATTAAATAGTAAGACAATGCTGCTGCGGTCAGTAATTCTTTTAAATTTAATTTGTTCAGTTTTGTGTCAGTTTTATTTCTAATAACATTTTTTATCTTATTTTAATGACATCAATGTAACCAGTGAGTCTGTGATTAATTAAGAGTAATTAAAAAAATATTTAAATTCGGAAATAAAGACCTTTAGTCCTTTGTAAAGATTTCTAAAACTTGATTGAATCCACAACGATGAAAATCTAAACAAAAACAATCGCATTTACTTGTCTTTAAAAATGAATAACGTTAATTTAGAGGGTATTTTATAGACTATTAACGCTTCCATATAAGTATGTGTTTTTGTACAAACGATAATAAACTATAATTACCCATATTTAATCAGAATTAAATATGAGATTTTTCTACTCATTAAACATTGTTGATACATATTTTTCTTTTGTTATTAGCGCCACCTGGTGGTCAGTCTGCAGAACGTCCGCTCCTCGGTACCAGACAGACTGTTATGGCTTTTAAATCAGCCTCCAAACTTTTAGAATTAACCCAGCATTGTAAATCCTGGCAGAAGTCCTTCTGTTCGTTAGGCTACGGATCATTTACTGTTGAACATGACCGACTCAACCGGTGTTTCACCGTCTCACCGGTCAGCGGAGGAGGCGGCGAAGGTAAACTCAATCCCGCTGTTCAAGCCTGGTTCTCGCGTAGATTCTTCAGGAAATACCGGCGTCCCACTTGCGGCCTAATGAAACATTTCTCACAATTTTTATTAGAGAGTCATATCACTTTTATTATACCAGTTAAGTGAGAGTTTAGACATACATAGAATGTAATTATATTCGCGGAGAAAGCCAAGTTTAATGTAGCTTCTTCAGCCAAACTTCGTTTAAAAATCCGTCATTTTTAGGTTCTTTAAGTTTTAACAACTATGATCTAAATCTTGAAAATAGCGTTTATATTATATGGACCAAGTCACCATCACTAACAGTTCGGCACATATTATAAACAGATGTGTCACAATAAAAAAAATTTAGGCAAACATAGTTCAGGCATAAACAGATTTAGCTCTCCTGTGGGGTTAATCTGGGTCATTTTAGCAAAATAAGCAGAAACGATCTTGTCTTTTTTAACCTGTAAACCTCCAGTGTGTGATCCTCTTCAAGGTTTCTGTTAGATTTAGTGTGGGGCCCTTTGGCCCTCTCTCCACAGGGCCCAGTCAGCGAGCAGTGCTCTACTACAGGTTCACTGGAGACAAGCAGGTGGACCTCATGTCCACATTTGTTCCTGAGACATTCAGAGGCCAACGGATCGCTGCACTGCTCTCACAGGTGAGTTCCAGGTGTTATTATCATTATTATCAGGTATTATTGAAAGCCCTAAATATTCTCTTTTACAGGCTGCCATTGACTTTCTGTTAGAAAATAAATTAAAGGCTCACGTCTCCTGTTGGTACATCAAGAAGTACATTGAAGAACATCCTCACCAGCAGTATAAAGATCTTATCATCAGTTGATTGTATCTGTTTGTTCTCTGGAGCTCCACCTTTGACCAGCTGCACTTTGGAATCTAAATGATTTAAAACNGGACTGAAAAGGGGTTGTTTTATTGTATAAAATACAAGAATGACATTTTAAGTGCATTTGAAAACTTATTTTCATATTAGATTTTACTGTTTAGATTTGTGTCTGTACAGTTTACCTTGGTTGATTATGTGGATTAATTTAATTAAAACAACATAATTTCTTCTCGTCTATTACTGTCATCCATTAAGCTTACATGATGATTTTAAACTGACAAAGAAAGTTATTTTCCCTGGAGAATTCATTAAAAACAAACTCTTCTGCTGTACTGAAATGCTAAAACATTGCTATAATAAACACATATAAGTAAAAATATAGTGAAAAGCCCTTAATTGTTACAATCTGACACAAAGCAAATCTGCATCATACTGTTTTATTATAACCAGGATGTTATTTTACTAGACAATGTGCTAAAATCCTGATCCTTTACAATATAATCAAAAATCTGTTTGTGAGGTTTATTTTGAACTTGAGTTGCTGTATGTTTAATAACGAAGTATTATTTGCATGAACTGGAGATTATTAGGTTATACCAATAACTCCCATCATGATGCTCTTGCAGTAAACACACTATCTTTGTGTTTTATATTTCATGCAACACATTAAATCTGCAAACCTCTCCAGATGTTTTCTCACCTAGCTGCAGAAAAACTCCTACAGGAAGTAACTGATGCATAAACATGAAGCAGCCTGAGCGGGAGATGGATGGGCGCGGCCAGCTTCAGCTTGTTTTCTTAAAGCTCTCGTACACTTGTTTTTTCATATATTTGTGTGGTCTTTAGTATAAATGAATGCCTTGTGAGTTGTTTTCTGTGGAAAAAAGCTCTGGTGCTCTTTTTTCAGGAAGAAGTTGTTAGCCAGAGGAGATGGGGCAGAAAACAGCAGGATTTGGAGTCTTACTTATTAATATTCATGATATTTGGACATCTCACCTATGATTGGCTAACAGCAGCCTGACTCTTCTGCTGCCTCCATTCGCTCTGCAACGTTGATGAGTTTTCTCCACTAAAAACACAAGCCTGAGGGAGTTCTGACATGTTGCAGAGCTGCTAATGCTAATGTTTAGCTTCTACTAGTATTGAAATTAAGTATTGTAATTCATTCTTCAAAGCAATAATCAAAACAATAAAATAATATAGTCGTTAAATGTGCCGATGGCGGTGGGCAGGAAAATTGTATTTTAACACAGCCTTCCTTGTCGTGAGCCAAGATGCTAATTTACAGTGTGATGTAGATCTGTGTGGCTTTTTCTAATCTGAGCATTTCCTCTTCTATTTTCTTTCAATCACCAATGCAGAAAACAGGGGTAGAAGACTATTTTCATGTTCTGCATGCATGTGAAACTCTGAGTGACCTATCGTATTTCAAGAATAACAAGTACAACACGGTTTCTCAGTGAATTGTGACAGAGAGCTGAAATGGCTCATTCTAGAAGGTACTTAAACCGTCAAGAATAAAACTGCTAAAATCTTTTATGAGAGATTTTGTGCAAAGAACTTCATGAACAAGTTTGGTATCGACCACAGATCTATTAAAACTTAGGAAAAAGGGTCATAAAACGTCCCTTTTAAGGTTAGATTAGAACCTGTTGAACACTTGTTTTATCACATCCTGCTATGTAAACCCTGGAACTGAAACAGGGTGGACTTCATTTTTTGCCATTACTGTTTGCTTGATAAGAACCTGGAATTGCCTCACGATGAGATCAGTGAGCACATCGTAACTTGGATCTTTGCCATCGAGTAGGATTAAATGTGCAGCAGCAGCTGGTTCATCTGCAGATAGACTAACAGAGGACCTGACCGATCAGAGATCCGCTGCTGTTAGTCGACTTTAATTGGATTGGGTTGGTTGTTTATCTCTGTTGATCTGAAGAGCTTACATTCATTTGAACAACAGTTTTATTTTTTTGTCTTCAGTTACAGTTTCACTCCATCACTTGGTTCTGCTTTGTGCATCAGTCCATCAGAACCTGCGGTACTCCCAACATAAAAACACATTATAGTTATCAGCTACATTTCCTAGTATCTCGTCATTTTTAGTAATGAAGCGACCCCCTCGTTGCTAGGTAATACCAAGTTTTACCTCCAAGTAAATCAGAGTCTTTTTTTTGGGACACCATGAGACACCAACAGGACCTCTGAAAAACAAGACTACTTTTTTGCATCGTTAATCCTGAGTTTGTATGTCTGGTTGTTCGCCACTTTTATCGCCACTGTTCCACTCAGAGCAGCATCAGGAAGTTATAGTTCTAGTGCATTCTGGGTAAGTGAAGGCAGATTCAGGTTGAAGCAGATAGCATACTGGATGCATGCTGAAGTAGCAGTATGTTCATCCTGAAGCCTTGATGAGGCAAGAGGCTGTAGTCTGCTTCAACAATACGCTTCTCCTTGTCGTTCTGGTACACCGTCCATTTCTTCAAACACATACGGCGTTCCCGTTGACGGTTTGTGTCCATTCACCAACGGTTCTGGGGGTATTTCTGCTTCAGCCGACTCAGCAGTCAAAGACATGTCCCACATCTGCTCCGGGAGTCCCAGCTCCATCATTTTCTGCTTGATCATCAGGTTCTTCTCGATGTTGTGCCGCTTGTATTTAAACTCAATAATGGTCTTTGTGTATCTGTTCAGTGTTGTCACCGCGGAGCCCATGCAGGTGCCAAAGGAGCACCATGCCAAGCTGAAAGAGGACAGAAAAGACAATCAAGACTCAGGAAAAAGTCTGCATTTAAATTTCATTGGGAAAAATAATTTAAAAATCTGCTCACGCATAAGACCAGCTGTAGTCCCAAGTCTTGGGCCTCCAGTCTTCTGGTCCCATAGAGACAGCCAGGTGGAAAATGGTAGTAAACATCATGTGGGCCACCATCCCACAAAGGCCTGGGAGAGAGTAAAAATCTGTTAGTATTTTAAAATACATCATTTTCATTTCGTTTTATTAGCTGTCATTTCAGTGTGTTAACCTAAAGCTGGTGTCACAGCTGGGGTATTTTATTAAAGTTGGACTTGTTCACACCTGCTGCTAAAGGGTGATCAATAGTATTGATGTTTATCTATGGGATGGATGTTAATGAAACTCTCAGACAGTTACCACTGGATAAAAGTGATTCAAGATGGCTGCTACTGCTAATCAACCATGGCAAAAGCACATGTCTCTAACTCAGATTTATAGCTGTTGAGCTGAAATCTGATGTTTTTAGCATGAGTCTGTCATTTATCCAGATAATATTAGTTTAAGGCCACATCTAAACGACATCAAATATGTTTCTAAAATCATAGTCATTGATCAAAATAACAAAAATGATAAAACACCCACACTGTGCCACTAGGGGGCAGGAGGATCCACATCAACACCACATCAAAATCCAAAAAAGAAAATCTTTAAGTGGCCAAAGATTTCCTAAAATGTCTATTTATGCTGATACTATTTACATTTTCCTCTCAGTTATTAGACTTTTAACAAACACTCAAGTTTCAATGGTGACAAGAGAAAATAGAAAAATCATTCAAACAGGCTCTACTATTGCTTTTGTGTTTTAAGGGGTTCTAGAACAACTTCTTCCGTATCTCCGAGCCTACATGCAGCTTATGAAAGTTTGGCTCACAATGGTCCAGGAGCCCTGATAAGTGGCCAAACACAACCCCATAATAAAGTCCTACATTAGAAAGACTGGTTTACCCCACCCACTCAGCCGGAGGCGCCATTTGCTGATAGGTAAGGCAAGCAATTTCTTGGGGCCACCAAGAGAAAAACTTTTCTTCTTCATTACTGCCACCAACTGGAGTGGAGTGGGACTGGGATTCTAAAGTATTTATGTCAAGTAGTATTTATGTCATTATAAAAAAATAATAAAGAATAAAAATATTACAGAATGTTCTGTTGGCCTGAGGTTAGAAACAATATTAAAGGTAAATGCTGCCACCTACGGTTTTGGGATTTATTATAGAGGTGCCTGAAAAAATCGATTTGCATTCGAATCGTGATTCATACTTATAAAGATTTAGAATCGATTCATAAAGGTTCAGAATCGATTCTGTCTGAAAGTCTTTATGTAAACTGCTGTATTTCTGAGCGTCCCTGAACGCATCATCGCTGGTGCACAGGCGCTAGCTATAGTTGCTCTGCTGTAGTTGCTCTGCTGTGTGCTCCTATGCTGCAATCTGCTGAAATACGACAGAGACTTACCTTTATTATTATCCTGTGTGTATTTTATGAGTCAAGAAGTAAGTTGCATTATGTTTTATAATGTTTAAATGGTGTTATCCTGTTTAGTTTGACTGTTGTTTCATGCCGAGTGCACCGTGCATAATTGATGCTTGTTAAGACTAATTAGTGCCTGTTAGTCTTCATAATGTTAAACTCTGTTGCCACACATACTTGAAAAGTATTTGACTGCATTACTTTCAAAGCTACTGTTAGGTAACTGTAAAGATTTGTTAAAATTTTCAAGGTAAGCAAAAATAAATGTTGCCTTTTCATCAAAAGATTGCCTCTGTTTACAGTTTTAGAATCACTTTATTTTACCTTGTAAATTTGCATTTTTTTAAACATAACCAGTTTTCTTTTAAGTAAAATAACAATTTCCCATAGCTTTTTCTAACAGTCATTACAGAGATCACACGAACCCATTATTCATTAAATTTAAAATACTGAAATTTTATGACTTGGTAGATTGGAAAATATTGCAAACAATGTACAGAGCAAATACAAGTATGTTACCGACTAATATTCAGAAAATGTTTCTAAAGAGAGTGAGTGGTTACATGTTGAAAGGAACCAATGTTTTTAAATTACCTAGATTTAGAACCAAACTTAAGGACTGTAATATTTCTGTATATGGTGTAAGACTATGGAATAACCTTAACAGGGAAATAAAAGAATCAAAATCAATTATCATATTTAAAAAACATACCAAAGAAAGTGTATTAAGAAATTATGAAAATGTAAACTAAACTATGGCTATGATTAAAATCTGGAAAATAGAAAGTATTGGGGCTAGAAGAGTGTGTAAATAATTATAATTTTGGAATGTGTTAATTTCTCTATGTAAAAAGGGGCAGAAATTATAAGATATTTTCTTCATTCTGTTCCTTTTCATTCAAAATTATATGATGCTACGTATAGATATACTTTGTTGTTTTGTTGTTTTCTTATTGTTTTTTTTTGTATATTTTTTTGAATGAAATAAAGTGAAAAAAAAACACATTCTAGAACACACACACACTGAAACACATTCTGGAACACACACACACACACACACTGAATCACATTCTGGAACACACACACACAC
>SSNS01000638.1:0-25887 GCA_006937985.1 Aphyosemion australe
TCTATTAAACTTGTTAAATATTTTTGCTCCTAATTCTCCACATACATTCAGCTGATTTTGACATTTAAGCACAATTTAAGCTTCAGTTCATTTCTTAAGCATCTTCAGCTATCAGTTTCAAAACTCAGCATATGCTGCTAAATTCACAGTTCAGCTAATTGTGAAAATTTAACTATTTCACTATTGCTACTGAAATACCAGAAGTTTAAACATTTCCACTGTCCAGCTTTGTAAACTTTGTATGGAGATTTCAGCTTTCTGCTGTTTAGCAGTTTTTCTTGATTCTTCACCTATTTTTTTGAGCTTCATAACATTTCTTAGAGGTTTTTGCTCATAAATCTTCAAATCCATTCAGCTCATTTTGACAATCAAGCTCATTTTAAGCTTGAATTCATTTCTTAAGCACCTTCAGCTATCATTTTAAGCAATTCAGCATTCAAACGCATTTCTGCTAGAAATGCAATTAATCTAGTTTTTCTTTCTTTTTACTGTCGGAGCTGACAGCATGCAAATCCGAGCTGGAATAAATAGTTCCACTTTAATGTTCAGCTAGTTTATCTCTATGGTGCTGCTGTAGTCATGAACTCACCTGTGTCAAAATGTAACCAGGCTCAGTTTTTATCAAGTCGTAGTACAATGTGGATCATTCAATCACATTTTTTACATTATGGTAAACAGCTGGAGTTTGGCACGCTGAGTTTTAGGCAGAAAACAATTAAAAAGTCATCTGGGAGGTTCGTTAGACAGACTGTTTAGTGACACATGCCCCCAGCTATTCTAGCTGCTCCTTTAATCACAAAGCTGGATCGACTCATTTGTTTTTACTTTGCTCTAAGTGTTTTACACAAATTCAAGAAAACCCCTTTGAGAGAAAGATGACATTCATGTTCCTTTTTGTAAAAAAGTGCATACTCTTAAAAATATATGTATTTTGTCACATCAGACTTATTGTCAGCCTATAAAAAAGGTGAAGATGCCCAGTAGGAACAGTCTCAAACAAACAAACCATCTGAACGTGGAAGCAGCATTTCCTTCCATTTCTGTTACTGAGTTGGAGCCAAAGGAGGAGTGACAAGAGGCGTCTCGGTCCCATTTTCATTTCCCTGATGCTCTCAACCCCTAATCTTGACTGCAGATGCAAATAGTCTAAAAAACGTCCCCACCAAATATTTGCATTTAAACAAATAGATAAAAGGTCATTTTGAAAAGCTGCCTCCTCATGACTGCAGAGTGAGGTGACATGTTCCATGAGTGCCTGCCCTCCTGACAGTGTGGTTAAAGCTCTGTAAGTGGCACGCCACTCAGTATGGTGCTGCTCTGTGGGACTGAGCTACTGTAGGCAAATAGAGCAGGAGGAGAACAGAGAGGCCTCTGTGTGTGTGTGTCTGTGTGTGTGTGGTTGTATGTGTGTGTCTGTATGTGTGTCCCTCAGCATCATGGACACCGGTAAGTCATCATTCCTACTCATGCTCTTCTTGTTTTCCTTAATATTATTATTTCTAAAATATTTTCCTTAACTTTAAAAAATATTTGCTTACTTTCTGCTTTATAATTAATGTTGACATGCTTTTACTTTGAAAAGTAAAAGTAGAACTTTTTTTAAATAATTTGCAGCTTATTTGATGCTATTTGTGGAAAGGATAAATGTTATATTATTAATATTTATTTGTTATAAAAACAAATTTTTAAAATAAAAGGTTCTGAATAGAGCTTAAATCGGTCTTTTGTATTTAAACCAAAGTTATTTTGTGACATTTATTATAGAATTCATCAGACAATAAACAAACATCCTAAATGATGGTTTGAAATTTAAAATGATTTTCACTATCAATAAATAAATACAACATTCAATACTTTCATTAATCTTGCAGCTGTAAAAATGTACACCTTATCTAAAATATCAATTTAAAAAGCAGGGGTCTTTTACATATTGTTTTTTGCATGCAATTTCCGTTTGCATAATAAAGTTTGCATTTTCATTGAGTTTGGAACATTACTTCCCAGGAATGTCCCCAAATCACACCAGCACTAAAGTGAGATTTATACACATCTGCTGCAAATATTATACAAGCTCAACTTTTTACATTTATTTTTATGTCTTAAAATCATTTTTGTCAGTAGATCATCACCATTTTTTCCAGAGTTTAGCTGCTAACATGTTTACAGTCAATATTTGTAGTTAATTACCTCTTTTTAGCAGTCCATTTGCACTGACCAAACCAGAGGATATTTCCATGACATTTACACACACAGTCCAAAAGAGTAGTTCAGCTATATGCATAAAACTGTGAAGCATTCAAATGAACACACATTTGTGGGGATGGATGAAAATTTGTATGATGCTGAGTTACAGTTGAAACTGTTTTTGGATTTGTGTTGAGCGCTGAATCCCCGGCTGTTTCTCTTTTGTTTCCAGAATACGCTAAGCGAGTGTACCAAGGTGTCCGAGTCAAGCACACAGTCAAAGACCTGCTGGCGGAGAAGAGATCACGACAGACAAATGGGCCCAGATACAACGTAAGCACAATCTCCCCTCTGTCTCTCCCCACTTCATTTTTCTTTCAAACCAAACATTGTAGCCACAGTTGACATTCTGTTGGTGACACAATTAAGGAATAGCTTTTAAAAGTCTCTCTCTGTTTACATTTTGTGTTGTTTTGTGCTCTGACGAGCCAGTGGTTGATCTATTGACCACCTGTACTTGCCTCTCCCCTCACCACCCCTTCTGTCTCTGCTGCCCTCAAGCACTTGTAAAGCCCGTCTGTAAATAGCTGAGCACACTGTAGGTAGCTGGAGACAAAGTGCAGGGTCCCATCATTACCTCACAAAGGGATATTTGCACAATGCATGCAATGCCAATAGCCAGGATCTTCCAAAAACTCCCTGGAGGTGGAGGTGGGGGGAGGACAGGCAGCATAGAGGAGGCAGAAAATGGGCTGATGAGGAGTCTGACTATGCAAAGCTTGATCCTCACACACCTGCCAGCCAATATTGTCCTCTGCCATGAGCAGGCTCCAAACAAACCTCCTATTGTTGCCAAAAACACACACACACACTCACACACGCATGCACGCACGCACACACGCACACAATAACGTAAATTCTTACACATACACAGTGAGAGAAATCTGACGGCGTTTTATACGCCTGCATGCATGAGCAAGACTGGCTTTTCATCACAGCAAACTGGCTGTCAAAAGGCTTTTTCAGGCAGTATTTACTCTGTTTTCTGTGTGGAGGCTGCATTGTCCCCCCCAGATATACAGGCTGCTCACCACGCAGGTAAACAGGGATTAGGTGGGAGTCCCTAAGAGAAGAAGCCTTCAGATGAAGCAAAAACAAACATTTCAAACCATGCAATGCAATTATTATGAAACGTCTAGCTGTTGATTTGATGGAGAGGTTTGGAACTTGAGCAGAGAGCTGATAAAGGACCGCTCTTAGAGGGAGAACTGAACAAACTTGTGTCAAAGCTGCAAGGTTTTATTTCTACATCATTTTCTGAAGGCTGAGAAACTCTGAAAGGGATTAAAGAAGGTTTGTATTGTTTATGGGGCTAACTGAGTTACCTTCTTGTGTAAAAGTGACATGTCAAGTCCTATGTGAGGGTGAGGATGTGTGCACTGTGCTGCAGCAAGGGAGGCCCCAGGTTCAACACCCTGACTGTGTTCAGTTTACATGCTTTCTTTGTGCACAAAGTAATCATGTTAGGGTAACAAGTTTGTCTCTGAGCTGGACTGATGACCTGAGCAGGTGTAGCTCTGCCTCTTAGCAATGGGAGAGGTGATCCTGAGCAGGAGGGGCAGATCGGACATGAAACATTAAGACACAAGCGCTGAAGTAATAAACTTACAAAACTCTTCTTTTTGTTGTTGCACTTCTCTAAGTCAGAGGACTCCATGATGCTTCACACTACACACACACACACACACACACACACACACACACACACACACACACACACACACACACACACACACACACACACACACATGCTGATGGTGATAAGCCACAAAAGCCTTGGGCAGAAGCGAGGCTGCCACACAATTGGCGCCACCGGCCCCTCTGACCACCGTTCAAGTATCTTGCTTAAGGGTACAACTGACATAGACAGAGCCCGGGATTCAATCAGCAACCCACCGATTACAGGGTGAACTCGTAAACCCATAAAGCAGCTGCTCCATTAAAACCAAACATTAACCTGTTTTAAAAAGTAGTTAACCATTTTCCTGAAACGGGCCTAACATCATTTACTTCGTTTTTCATCAACATATAAACCTCTGCATTCTGATTTTTAGGACATGTTCAGTCTTTTTTAATTGAACAGAGAATCGTGTCTAAACTGTGACCACAGTAACGACAACAGAGACAGCCAGCTGTCGGGAGGGGAGGTGCTTCTGCTGGGAGTCAGCGGCTTGCCACGTCTGGTTTCTGTTTGTCAGCTACAGTATTTCATTTGATTATGTTGCATTTAGATTCATTCAGGTTGTTTTCATGGTACCTGGTTAGTTGCCATGGTTACAGTGCTCAGGTGTGACAGCTTGCAGAAAGAACATTACAGTACAGTGTAAAGGCTTTACACCAGCTCTCAGTTCTTTACTGGGATGTGTTAATCTAGTGAGCCAGACTTTCCTGTCAACCTTTAGTCTTTATTTGTATTTCTTCAGACTCTGCTGTTAGTGTAGATGAGCCATATGTGATGTATGAATGACTTATACATCATAATTACTTAAATGGATGAACAGACTAAAACACTCATTTAAAATAGGTTTGGTTGAAGGAGTGAACAGAGTATAAATACTGCCCAAATAAATAAAAAACCTCTAATAGAGCTTCAGACAGTCTGGAGAGGTGCTGGTTACAGGTTAATCAGGAGCAAGATATTTATAAGATAAAGTGCAATGTAGAGTTATTATTATTATTATTATTATTATTACTATTATTATTATTATTATTATTATTAATAATAACGTGTTGCATTGGCACATCGTATCTCGATTTACCTGTTTAACCGTGTAGTCTCACCTTGAGGATGCCTTCAGTTACTTCTAAGCAGATACCTGATGTTGGGTAACAAAAGTTGATAATTCCTAAAATCAAACTGCATAAACATAGTTACATGATGTCTAAATCAAATGAAAACTCAGCTCTCACAGATGAATAAAAACTCTGACACAATTAGCTGTTTATGGATGATGCTTGAAGAGCTAATAATGACCAAAGGCTTACAGTAACTAAAGCCGTCCTTGTCCTCATGTTACTCGCTACCATCTTTTATAAGAGAGAATAAAAAGGCCATTGAGCATCAGCCTGCTCTGACCACAGAGTAATCATGCTCATGTTGAGACACGTGAACTCACAAAGATGTCCCACTTGAGCCGGTTACCCCCGTCTAACTCATTTCTGTCCAGGTGTGCTCAAACATGCTGCTATTAGAGTACAGTGGTGCATAAATGCTATGAGATGTTTTGATCTGTGGCTCTTAAAAGTTAAATTATAACCAGCAATGATTTTAAACATGAATCTTTGGCAGCGTTGTCATTTAAAAACAACCTGAATCAGTGGAAAAAACAGTTAAATTAACACCATAAATCATATTTGTATAAATATTGGAACATGAAGAAGCTGATATTGTCTTTTTTTTAAATTGACACAAAAACGTGTAACAAACAGCCCTGAATACAGACTAGAAATCAGATTTTTAAAAATCCAGTTATGTAAAATAAAACTGTGTAACTCGATACAACAAGTCGTTTGCATAGGAAGGAAGCATTTTTTTGTGAAACATGGGTAAATAAATCCATCATCATGATGCTGCAACCCCCCAAATGCACGCACGCACACACACACACACACACACACACACACACACACACACACACACACACACACACACACACACACACACACACACACACACACACACACACACACACACACACACACATATTATCTGACTGAGCTGAGCTCGCTGATTTCCATACACAGCCTTCAGAGATGCACTGAGCCATACCTGGGACACATGAGGAAGTCTTGGCGTTGGCAAATCACATTCAAATTCTGCCCTCAAAATTTGTTTGCGTCCCAGCCGACACGGGCTTAATATCAACTCTTTCATGTTAGCAGTATGCAAACCAGCCCGTCGTTCTGTCCTGCAGGACAGTGTGTGAATCCTGCAGGATATCTGCACACAGGTCACTGCCACTTTGCACGAATCTGTTTCTGCTTTGTCCTGGAGAGGCTCACTATGGCTGCTGCAGCCGGATCCAGTAACCAACCCGACCTTTTAACTGGGTGTCCCCCTGAAACAACAGGAATGACACTATGAGTGCCATCGATAAGTTCTGCTCTGTCTGAACTTTAAAAACTATTTTTTAGTTAATAATTTAAAAACTTGAACAAAGAAACTGTGAATGAATCATAGGAAACGCATCGGTACAGAACAGACAAGGAGAATAGAAAATGAAATGTAATCATTTTTAAACATTAGTAAAAGTTACAAAGAGCTTTACAGAAAGAAAAAGGGTGAGTTTTGGGCTAGATGCATAATAATAATAATAATAATAATAATAATAATAATAATAATAATAATAATAATAATAATAATAATAATAATAATAATAATAATAGAATTTTCCAAAGTGTTAGACGTCTAAAGTTTATCTCATCTCCTCATCCTCTTGGTCTGCTGGAATCTGGGATTCATAAAAAATTAACTGATCTTTTTCTTATTGATTTCAATAAAATTTCTCTTGGATGAAATCTTTAAATCATCCTGAGAAATCATCCAGAAAACATTTTAATGAATTAGGGGAAAGTGCTGCATTAACAGGATTATAGTTGTTGCATTTTAGAAAAAATCTATTATTTAAACTGTCATTATCTCTATGTAAATAGATATTTTGGGAAAACTACAACATAAAATCAAAACTACAAATATTATGGAAATGCTTATATACACGGGGAAAGTTATATTATAAAGAATAGATTTGACTTTTAACTACACTTGCATTACAGGAACATGTTGGTATTTGTTCTGGTAGGATGTGAACTTACTGGTGTTTCACCACGTTGGTTTTCTTTGTCTTAATCTACCTGATCACTAATGAGGGTAAAGCTACTTGAACAAACGTAGAGACATTGCACCACTGAAAAGGAAAAGAACATTTTCTTCCAAGCTATTCAGACTGAAAGAGAAGTTAAAACCTATTTCTTTGTGTTCAGAGTTATCACCGTGATCCAGATCAAAGTACAGAAGTAGTTACCATGTTCTGCTTGATCGTTGGAGGCCACATGTACGTGATGTGATGCTGAGAATCAGAAAAACTGAAGAAAATCAGGCAGTAAAGCTGAGGTGTGGTGCTGTTAGACACAGATAACACATAAAAGGAAACTGAGGCAACACAGAGAAGGATGAGAGATTCAGGTTCAGCTCCATCGTTATGGCAACTTCTACTGCAGAGAGGTCAGAAGTCAGCAGCTAGGGCACAGGTTTGAATCCTAGTCTGGGGCTTTTTTGTGTGGAGTTGGAATATTCTGTGCATGTGTGCATGTGTGTGTGTGCGCGCGCGCGCGTGTGTGTGTGTGTGTGTGTGTGTGTGTGTGTGTGTGTGTGTGTATGTGTGTGTGTGTGTGTAGGTTATGTTTGTGTCCAGGTGTCCCGCCCCCTGGACATTTAACATGTATGAAGCAGATATAAAAGAAAGGCTAGATGAGTGTATACACAGTAGGAACTTGGACAAATCATTTCTCCTCAAAGCTTTTCATAAAAATAATAAAAAACAAAACAAATAAAGTTAAAAATAAAAAGTTGAAGTGTAATAGACATGAATGAAAATGTGCAATAACCTTTGCAATAGTATCAAGACCTGTGTAACTACTGCTGATAGATTTCCTTGCCCCCTTCGTTGTTTTTTTGTATATTTTGTATATTTCTCTTTCTTATACTGTTTGTATTGTTATTTTGTGGTTATTAAATTTATTAAAGCTGTTCTCAGTATTCTTTTTACTGTTTCCTTTCCTTTCTGTCGATGACCCACAGCTGGAAAATGGAATTTCCTACAGGAACCTTCCCAAGGGCAGTGGCAGAACTAAGATTTTTCTGAGTATGGGGCCATCAAGGGGCCACACTATTCATATAGGGGTCAAGAATTAGTCCAACACTCCTACACAAGATTTCATGCTGGAGATTCCTATTTGGCTCATTAGCGCCACTAGAGTTTGGACTTGGAATCGCATCCACCTATAATCTGATCATCACCAAAGGACAGATGAGTGACAGGACAGGGGCACTTCAGGGGGCCAATCAGATTTCAGCAAGGGGCCAATGCCTCTGTGGTCCCACCCCTAGAACCACCAATGCCCAAGAAAGTCAATCTGAATCTGAAGTTCAAAAGATTAAAAGGGATCATGCAAACAACAGGTTTAGAAAGAATTACACAAACATGTCTCGATTAAAATGTCTGTAGAAGGAACCACAACCGTGAACATTCCCTCCAGATCTTAGTGACATTCAGGCTGCTGGGTTTATGTCTAAATGTTAAAATCCAACTGAGTTTGTTATGATCTCATCTGAATTTTTGTGTCATCCTTACAGGGAGGATCTACCACCCCACCTTCATTCGTCCAGATGCCAGGTGAGACTCAGAAGACTCACCACTCTCATTACTGATTTAACATGTTTTTGTCAGAGATTTTAATTTTGTTATATTTCATTCTGTGGAAAACTTGCATGGTTTTATAATCTTAGCTCAAGGTATTTGGACTGAGTTGAAACAGGTCAAGCTAAAGCCAGAAAATCTGATATTTTTTTACAACTTCTAAAAAAGAACCTGATTGAAGACATAATGAAGGAGCATTGGTGAAGTGAAAATGCAGGGTGTCAGTAATCACTGCTGTCTCTATCCGTCAGGAACACATATGCTACCCAGCTACTACAGCATGAGACGGTCCTTCTTATCCGACACAGACTTCTGTCCGTCCACTAAGCAGTTCCCCCCTGATGTTTATTCTTCACCACTTGGAGGGAAACCTCTTGGCTGCGAACCTTCTGCCATGACCAGCTACTCCTCCCTCATTGACAGCTACTACCCAGAAACCTTTGGTGATTACCGCAGCGCCGCCACCTTTTCCAGCTCTGGAAGCCCTTTTCTGCCCTCGTCGGCCATATCGTCCCTGTTGCCACCTTTCAGTGGAGAATCATCACATTTATATCTGGTAGGACTCAAGATAACACCCTTTAAAGCCTGAAACAACTATTGTTAATATATTGACTAAGTGAATGTGTTTTATTTTACTATATAGTTAAAGAACACTATAACAGTAAATAATAAATAAAATTGGCCATTGCTACCTGTAGATCTTCCACCAGAGGGCAGTAGACATGTATAGGATGAGATATGGCAGGTTAATGAAGGTACTAATCCTGAAACTCTGTGTGGATGCTGTGTATACATTATATATATATATATATATATATATATATATATATATATATATATATATATATATATATATATATATATATATATATATATATATGTAGTGAGAGAGAGATAAGTATAGATATAGTTACAGATATAGATAGATAGGTATACTGCTGACAGGGACTTCCCTGTATTTCCTAGAAACAGCACATCAACAGACTAACTGTGTTGGTGACAAGCGTGCTGGATTGTTATCTACTTGTTTTTTCTCATCCTCTCACCTTTATGAACAAAGACACTGCTTTGTGTGTGTGTGTGTGTGTGTGTGTGTGTGTGTGTGCGTGCGTGCGTGCATGTGTGCGTGCGTGTGTGTGTGTGTAAAAGTGGAAAGTTTGTGTGCAGCTACTGAGGGTTAGAGCAGACCGTCTCTATGTGGACTCTAATGACTCTTTTAGAAGCTGAAACTGTCAGTGAGAGCTGCTTCTGTGTCAAACTGTTTTATATACAGTCTGTGTGCAAACAGCAATAATAATAAATAGACAATTACTAATTATTTTTCCAGAAGATAATGTATTTTTGGTTCTTTGACATTTCAACCCCTGTACTGTCCTTAGGAGTGCATAAAGCAGATTTGTCATAAATGCAAACCTTTTGTTTTTCCCCCCACTGGGTATGAGCTGAACTGAAATATCTGAGACTGCTTCTATGTACTCAAAAGGCCTCTTTCTCTCCAATATTGCCCTCAAATCTAAATTTGTGTTAGTATGACACCCTCCCCCTCCACACACACACACACTGAGATAATCCATCCTCACAGATGTGGCATATCAAGGTGCTGATTAGACAGCATGACCGTTGCACAGGTGTGTGTGTTAGACCGGGCATAATAATAAGTCACTATAGATGTGCAGGTTTGCTGATATGGGGTTATAGTATGTGCAGGAATATAGACAATGAACACAGGTGCATTTTATGGAAGACATTTTGAATGCACAGACATACCGTGAGTAGATCCTGAGGTCCTTTGTTGAGCCATTCATCCACGACCATCACCTCATGCTGCAGCATGATAATGCACGGCCCCATATTGCAAGGATCTGTACACAATTCCTGGAAGCTGAAAACATCCCAGTTCTTGCATGGCCAGCATGCTCAATGGAAATGTCACCCATTAAGCATGTTTGGGATGTGTATACAACAGCGTGTTAATAACCTGCAACCACAATAAATAACCTGATCATGTCCATTCTAAGGAGATGTGATTCCCTGAGGCAAATGGTGAACACAACCAGATACCCAATACAGTTAAACTGCACATTTTAGAGTGGCCTTTTATTGTGGCCAGTCTATGACACACCTCTTCAAGGTTCTACACATCAATGATGATCCACTGTGTTGCAGCAGTTCAGTGGAAAGAACGTTTTCTGTCTTCTGTAGAAACATTTTACTATAATAAATAGACAGAATGTCCATAAAAGTTCACGCTATGAAAACCAGACATGCACCATAAAATAATGTGGTCACAAAAGAAGAGTGTTGTGCTATCTGATAAGGAAATGAACAACTGAATAATTCTTCATCTCTGCTCATCTTTTCCTGCTTCAGAGGGACTCGTGGGAGCAGTCTGGTCCCGAGCCAGTTTCCCAGGTTGAAGCTCTTTGTCCAGAAGGCCTGGCCCCCGTCAGTGTCCCCCCCTCAATGCCCAGCCCGGAACCTCCAGGGAGCCCCTCCCAGTACCCCTCACCCAGCCGTGGTTCCTCCATGGTCCCCTCGACCAGCAGCCAGTCCTACACTCTTCACCCCCTGGAGGATGTCCACTACCACCCTCTAACCTCCAGCAGCCCCTACTCTGTGCCTTCCTCCTCCTTCCCCTGCCCCCCCTACATGAGCAGTCCTGTCAGTGACCTAGTGTCCAAGATGGTGGCGGAGGAGGTGTCCGAAGGCCACGGCAGCCTCCCTGCCAGCACTGAGGCCCACTCGTCATGGGGTAAGGAGGACGGGGTGAGCACATGGTCGCCTTATGAGATCCGGAGGGCGTACTGACTGCTCAGCTAGTCCAAACGAAAGAGAGGAGTAAACTTCCCAGACATTAAAACAAAGGCAGCACACATCGGACCTGACACCCACTCTCTAAGAGGCCTTTTGGTGGACGAAGCTTTGCTTACTTCTTCATGAGTTTATTCTTCGGTGTATCATCAGCTGACCAACACCACCAGCTGGTGATAGAAGCGTCCTATCACAGCAGAGACAAAGAGAAGAGTTGGTTTTGCTTTTTGTTTTTACGTGAAAGAGACGGACACCACGGTAGTGAAACAACCAAAGGTTCTCAAGATTTAATAAAAGACTGAAAATAAAAACACAAAACTATTAAAGAATGAAGTAAACAATCCACTTTTATCCTGTCTGAACTGAGGGTTAGTGGTCATGACCATGTTGCTTTTTTATTATAACCCTTAGACAGAACTCTGATACCGAATAGAACCACCTAGGGTGTTTTGTTCATAGCATGGTTTTAAAATCTCACTTTACCCGTGACCTACAGACAGATTCTGTAACAGAACTCCAGAATCAGGAAAAAATGTGTGTTGATGTAAAGAAAACAGGAATAAAACAGGTTAAATCATTTTTACTGTAGGTCAGAATTTTGTTATGGACAAGATTAAAATGTTTAATTAAAAAATGTTTATTACACAGACTTTAATCTTAAAGTTGAACCCATAATAACATAAATAAAGTCATTGGTGGTTTTATGGATGACGCATTTAGATCTCAGACCTCCACAGCTCTAAACTATAATCCTGATATTTATTTAAAGTTTTGTGTGTTCCCTGAGTTCTTGTGCATTTATATTGTGTGGACTTTCTTTTCCTTCTTTATATAAAGTAGTCACCTAAATATTTAGGGCATGCTTCTTTGATCAAAGTCTGCTTTATCATGTCTCTGTGGCATAACATGTTTAAAAATCACACGTCTTTATAACGTAATGTTACAGGGACAAACGAGTCTGGTCTTACAGAGCTGTCTGTTAATCCCTGGTACACGTGTGTTACCAGGCTTTAATCTCATTGTTTATTGGATTTCATTGTTTTTAAATAAAATAAATAAATAAAACACTTTACAACACACCTGTAACATTAATTCAGCAAGAAAACCCTCTTTTGGGTAAAATCAACTTCAGAATTCAGGAAATGTTTTTATCCAGCAGGTGGCGCTGCTGAGCTGCCAGAGGAGCCCCGGACCAGGAGGCGCAGCAGTGAGACGGGAAAACTTCAGGAGGACTGGACACAAAGAAAATTATACATGGAATAATCTGAATCAAATGTATAAATCTAGTCATGTGCAAAAATATAATAATAGTGTGAATAAGTAAAAAAAAATATATATATATTATTTTATTGAGTGGGAAAATAATAAACAATTAATTGTTCCTTAACAACGTTTATTAAAATAATTTTAATTAATAAAGAAGTTAGTTTAGACATTTCAGGCTATAAGAAGACTTTAAGATGACTCAATATCATAAAAGTTAAACATAAATTTTAAATTTTTGTTTGTTCAAATGATTATTTTATCTGATTTTATATAAACAAACATATTAAATAGAATTAAAATGCTAAATGCTAATAAAACTGAGTTATTATTTATACAAAAATAACTATTATTTTAAATTTCTTTGATCGAAATCCAAATGAATTAATAATCTGATCAAAAATGATAAACTGCTGAGTTCATAAAGCAAAGCTGAACGTTCTCACTGGTGAGGATGAGAAATTAATTGATATTTTCTTCTTTTTAATCAAGCTTTAAACTTTGATCTGCGCTGGGCTGCTGATTTACCTGCAGCCTGCAGCAGCAGGTGAGAGCACCAGGGACCTGCTGAAGGCCTGCGATGGCAAAGATGGCTGCTGGTCTTTGCCACGCCCCCTTCTAACCCACTTTTATGCGTTTTATTGGATTTTAAAAGTTGTAATATGTTAAAGCATGAATAGTTAAGGTCTATACTATCCCCAATACCTTGTAATAACAGATTAAGGGTGAAAAATGTTTTTAAAGCTGCGTAAATGACGCATCCGGAGCTGCAGTGTGTATTAAGGGCTGTGATGCTCTGATATGTCAAAAGGAGGATAAAATTGATAAAAGTGTGATTTTTTTTCGGACAAACTATAAAATACTAACATATTCCATTAAAGTAGGGCTTATACAATGTCATAGCGTAGTAAATTTTACTAAAAAATTGATTTGTAAGAGTTGCTTCTGAATATTCAAATTGTAAGTAACGCGCAATCAAATCATTGTCAAATCATTGAGTTCTAGGGGTTTTAAATAGTAGGGATGGAGGCAGAAAATCTCAAACTAATATGTCCCCAGCTATATTACAATATTGTTGTAGGCTCTGACCCCACTGAAAGACATTTGTGTTGAAGTTTTTGGAGACTTTTGCTCAAATTTCATTCTTGGCCATTTTGCTGAGGCAGAAAAGAACGTTGTGGGCTTCCAGGAGTCCTCTGCAGGGATCTTCTCCTCTTCTTAGCCAACATGTCTGGTAAGTTTAATCCCGGATTTTCATCAGATAATCTTCTTTTTGACCTTGTGGTCCTGTTAAACAGAGAAAAAAAAAAGAAAAATATTATAAATAAAAAGTTTGGAGATTGTGATTAGACCTGCGTGAGTCAGGATGGACGTGGTGGGTTTATTTCCCTGCAGATGCTCACTTGTTTTGCACTTTTAAAACATTTATAGAATTACTTATGGAGTATTTGAGCATTTATTAAATGTAAAAATATTTATATTTATTTATAAGATGTTCCTGCTGATAGGAGCCTCTGGCAGCTCGAGTTAGTGGCACTTTCCTGTTGAGATTTACTGACTATTACTGGTTTTACAATATGTTTGGTTCTTAAGAGGTGACGCACCTCAGGACTTGTAGATGTTCGTTTCACAGACATTTTTTGATCAAGGTGTTTTGCCACTGGAGGTAAGATTTAAGACTTAGGCGCTCTGCCCGGACTGCTTGTGCGTAACAGGGCGTTTGAGTGGGATGTGTCTGTTTGTAATTTTAGCCCACCATTTCCCACATTTAACACAAACTACACTGAAGCATTTAACTATATGAATATTTATCAGATACGGCTTTCAGAGCCGAGCCTTCTTTTTCTTTAATCAAATCGTCTTTTCCACTCCTGAGTCCACATTAAATTACGCCTTTAGGCCCAAATTACGCGCACCTATGCGAAGCGCTCCCGTGGACTCTCTAATCAGCTTCATGAATTAATAAATTAAATTATTCTCCGCCGTCCTGCGGTTTGTCGCTCATTTAAAGATTGGGGCAGGGTGATTTGAATAAAATGACATATGAGGAGAGTTTGGGGCGTTTGATTGTAAACAATCCAGACATGAAACAATGGTAACAACTTCTGATCACTGATCTGATGTTTTAATGTCGGATCTGGTGTCTTAAATAAAAAAAAAAACCATAATTCTGCGTCTGCCGCTGCTCTCTCAAACTTCACACTAGGTGAAACCCAACACCTCTACCGGGTTTACTTCTGTTCATATTAGTCCTTTTTAGTTCCGAATGACGGAAACTTTTAGATATTAGTGAGATTTACGCGGCTGCAGTAGAATAATCCAGCTCCACAAATCCCGAGGCGCTTTTAAACCCGTCAGCGTTAGAAACATTCCGCGTACGTTTGTGATCAGAAAAGTACTTACTGTCGCGCTTTTTTCTTATTTCTTTTCGCTCTGACCTGGATTCGGGAGCTCGCTGCAGCGAAAGAAAGCAGAGGTGCGGAAGGAATCGCGGAGCTCTGTGATGCCGCTCGGAAACGCGGTCAGGAAATAGCCGCAGCCGCAGCGCGCACGGAGCGCCGGGAGCGCCTTTACGCACGGCGGGCTCTGAACGCTCCGTACGGTTTCTGACCGTTTTATGATCAAATCAAAGAGAAGAAAACTTATTTGTAGCAAGTTTATTTAATTGGATCCTGACATTTATTCCCCTAACATCAAATGTGTGATTTTTGGGGGGTTGGAATGCAGCCAGGACATGTGTTCTCTGGGTGTTTGGTAAACTGAACGGGAATTCTCCTCTCTGTGCAGAAAAACCAAGAGTGTACCAGGGCGTCCGAGTGAAGACCACGGTCAAAGAGCTGCTGCAGAGGCACAGAGCCCGGGAGGCAAGCAGTAAGAAACTCCAAACGGTAACCACTCCCCCCTATTCACCCATTACCACAAACTGTTTCACTTGGTTGCACTGAAATACAAACTGCTCCTGTAAAAATAATAAATCATATCATAACCAGCTTTGTTCTGTCGTCCATCCTCAGGCTTACTTGGAGCTCAAGGAGCTTTGCGCGTCCACCTTTTCCAGTAAGTCCACCCTAATTATTATCAGAATATGTCTAATCAGCATAACACTAAAAGCTCATCTCCAGCCAGTCTGCCCTAAAGAAATCACAAGCGGCTGTATGTCTGCGATGCACGATTTGCAAGCACCATTTCAGAATTTGCATGACCCATTCACTGATCCAAATTAAAGCTGCAGTCATCTCCGCAACAATCAATTCACCCAAAACCAAGCAGAGCTCTGCTGAAACGAATCCCAAAGCGGAGACAGGCAGCAACCTGCCCTGACCTCTGGAATAAGATCCAATCGCGACAACAGAAAAAAGGCTCCAGGAATGCAGGTTTCTCATTAACAGCTCCGAGCCTAAACACAGTCTCACACCAGTACAGAGCTCACACACCTGTTTGTCCCAAACAGGAAAAAAAATCTGCTTTAATGTAAAAAAACAACCCAAATCATAATTTTACCAGAAAAAGCTCTGAGATTATCTCTGTTTATTGTTCCACCCTAATCTAAACTAATCTTGTAAATCTCTTCCTGCCAGGTCGGAACGAGGACCCCTCTCTCACCGTGACCCCCACCAGCACGTGCAGCGGAGGCTCACGAGCCCCCTTCCCGGTTCCTGACGTTTCGTGCAGCCTCCAGATGCAGGTTAACACGTTTAACGACGTGCAGCAGCAGTTCGGGGACGTGATGTGTCCCGGTTACAATCCCAGCTACAACACCCCCCTGCCTCCGCTCCCCACATCCTCCCTGCTGCCCTGGAGCCAAGGACTCTCCTCAGATGCAGACTACTACGGCCACGGCATGGTAGGCTCCAACTCCACTGTGGAAATGTCCTTTTGTGTTATTTGATTTCGTTAAGAAAGTGATTAAAATGCACAAAAGTGTTCTTTCTCTTGGTGCAACTTTCATCTTTTAAATTCCTCCAAACTTCCGTTTATTTTCCTGTCAAAGAAATAAAATATTGTGACTTTATTCATTTAAACAACTAGAGAACAAAACAACAGGCTTTCTAAAACCTAAAACAATGTATAAAAAAACAAAAACAACCTTAGCTTTAGTATGTGAATACTTCTGCTTTAATTGCTTTTGTTTTGGAAAATATCTTTGCATTAAAATGACATTTAACCACTTTTCAGAAGCTAAAATCACTCAGAACAACAGAAAGACAACAAAGAGCTTCATTTTGCTGTAAAACATCTGCAGACTTGTCCTTTATTTACTCTTCTTCCTCCTCCAGGCTGCCTGCTCCTCATCGGAGTCTCTGACTCTCTGCAACCCCATGGATCCCAACAGCTACTCGCCACAGGACTCTTTCTCGTCCTCCTCTTCCTCGTGCTACGACTCACCCACGAGGATGGAGTCCAGCTACCACAGCTTCCACTCAGAAAACTACCACCAGCAGCAGCAGCTCTACACCCCCCACCAGAACTATATGCCTAGCTGCCAGCAGGAGAGCCTCTCTGGCCCTGAGTACACACCTTACTACAACACCTCGGACTATCCCAGCACCTACGCTGTGGAGGACAGCTATAGGAAGGATTTCCCAGTGAGCCCTGAGATGTGTTATAATGTCCTATGATACAAATACCTGCAGTATTACATTGTATCCTGACTGTAAATATGATGTTTGCAACATTTCCTAAGGTCTGCTTAGCATTTCAGTTTGCGCCCTGACTGACCTTTGCTGCAGTTTGAGGAACTCGTCGTCGTTTAAGGAATGTGTAGAAAAGTATTTTTGTATGATTTTTTTACAACCTAGATTTATTTTCATACTTAATTTTTGCTGATGTTCAAAACAAAAAGATGTCATTAAAAAGCACAGGCTGGTAAAGTTTGTGTGGTGAGAAATAAATGAATTGACTCCTCATTTGCATCTCAGGAGGAGGACACGTGTCCGTTTTCCTCCTAGAGATGCCTTCCTCCCTTTCTATGGGTCTGAAAAAGGTAAACAAAGTACTGCTGTTTGTTGATCACCACCTTTACTCTTAGTTACCATATACTTGTTTCAGGAAGCATAAAAAAAAATCTAATAATAAATTCACTTTACTTTTTAAATGGTAAATGGCCTGTATTTGATATAGCACCTTCCATAGTCCTAGAACCCCCCAATGTGCTTTACAACACAATCAATCATTCACCCATTCACACCCTGGTGGTGACGAGCTACATCGTAGCTACAGCTGCCCTGGGATGCACTGATGGAGGTGAGGCTGCCTCGACCACCACCAGCAGGTTAAGTGTCTTGCCCAAGGGCACAATGACAGCAACAGACTCAGCGAGGCGCGAACCTGCAACCTTCCAATTGCAGGGCGGGCACTTAACTCCTCTGCCACCATCGGCCCAAACAAACCAATCATCTTAACCCCTTCAAGAAAAACATAGTGACATTTTTTCTTTTGGCATGTTTTTCATTTTGTTGTTGTTCATTTGTGTGGATAAAGGTCATCATATAATGCAGGGTAATCAGACTAATGTAAAAATGATAAAATTAGAATTGAAGTAAAAAAGATTATTATGATATACTAATAATGTTAAAAATTTGTTGAAACATCTCTTTATTTTATAGAATTTTTTGGATTTATTTATTTAGTTAAATTCAGTGCATGCTTTAATAAGATATTGGGACTGAAGTGTGCTCTACCAAGTGGTTATTTTTCATTATTTTTGCAGTAACAAGATATCAAACTGATATTTTAATGAGTTTACCCACATAGATAAAACAGGAACTGGTAAAAGACAAGCATCTATGGAAATAATTTTATTACTAATGACTCTAAAGTTTACTCTCACTAAAGTGGAGGACATTGATGCTTAACTTTCACGACACAGAACATGAGTTTAGGTTTCACCGTTTTTATGCTTAAATGCATTTAGTCTGAGGGCTTTGGATCTTTGGGTTGATCTATAGAAACATGATCTAAACCCAAATTTGTTCATCCTAGAAATAAACGTGGCATGTGAGAATGAAGAAATAATCTAATTTGAACAGATGGTTTGATGTTTTATATCATTTTTATCTGTTTCAGGTCAGATTTATTCATAATTTACTCTTTCATATCAAATTCACTGGCCTTCATGAAACTGTTGTAAAGTTCTGACCTGTAAGATTTCTTTATTACATTTATTTTTGTTCCTACGCTTTCAGGAATGTTAAACATTTACAGAAACATTCCATTTTCAGTCAAACCTGTCATCATAGTTTCATTTAAAAGTCAAATGTTGGATCAGTTGCTCTGAAGAAATCAGTTTGAAGCGTTTCAACACGACTGGGAACAGCAGCGACAGTGGCACAGGTGAAAGTTGACGAGGATTTCCCAACACGATCCCATCATGTCTGTGCTTGAGCTTTTTAACAAAATAAAACAAGGGACTTGAGATGAATGCTGAGGGGATTTAAATGAAAATAGTCATTTGCATTTCACACAGTTGAGACAGTCTGCAGCCTCTTCTGATGGAATAACACAATCATGGTGTTTAGTTACAGACATGGATTAAATTGTCAACACCGTGATCATTAAAATAACATTTAATAAAAATATCGTTTTTAATTCATGAGAAATCAGATTTCACTTTGAATGTTGATTCAAAAGAATATTAAATAAATAATGAAGCCATCCTGGACTAAATTATATGTTTTTTTAGCTTTTGATGCTTTTAAAGGACCTCTCACCCGTCCACAGGTGTTGTGAGGGTCAAATCTGCAATCAGAGGGGGATAAACAGAAACAAGGACTTCTACCCAGCAGCTATGTTCAAAGAGGCCCAAGTCGGATCATCTGTGATGTCAGTCCTGCTGGTTCTACATCCTCCTCTGCTCATTTATCTCCAGGTTTACTTCCAGAAATTAGCTATATGGTGATAATCCTCTGAGTAAAAGACACAAAAACATGCCCTAAATACTGACATCCAGACATTTTTAAAAGTTTTAATACACAGAAAATAAAGAAAGATCACATTAATGTGTAACTAAACACACTGGCCCAACGCAATCACATGTTGGCCCTGTAGTTGTGGGGTACCTTTAAAGCCATACTATGCAACGTTTTCATGTTTTTAAATCATGTTCTTGAGCCAGTATGTGCTAAAATGACCCTTTACAGGGTTAATGAAATGTCACTCAGACCCCCAACACCCTCTGTGGCCAGAATACCACACTTGCAACTTCAGAGTGCCGGTCTGGTCTCTGTTGGTCTGCTTCCAGCATGTTTCCTCCATGTTTTAGATCGTGAACACAGCTGATTTGTTTGATTTAGTGATGAACCGTTCCTGTAGACACTAATGAAGGCTGAGGAGACATTTCAGCAGTAGATTAAGATGGATGCCCAGCGAAGAGATAAGTTTTACTTTTGCTTTCACTAACAGACACTAGGGGATGCTAAAAGAAAACCAAAACTGCCAAGAATCCCTTTAAGGTCTGTTCCTCCAGTTTCTTTTCCCTGATGTCAAACAGCATGGTTACACTATTCAAAGCTGGAGCGACCAAAATGTTTTTACTGGAACTGTGTGTTTTCCAGCTGTAGATGAATCTCATTCCTCAGCCTCCCTGGAGAGGTGTTCTTTATGTCCTGGAGAGGAGGGTCCGGTCGATAGCTGAATCTCAGATTGAGGTGGAGTAGAGGAGGAGGTGGTGTTCTGGCCGTGGAGCTGTGGATCAGCTCTGTACCCTTGCTAGGGTGCTGGAGGGGTCATGGCTGATGGGACAACCAGTCCATTTTACAAAAGAGTTTCTCACTTTAAAAGTGTTTTAAATACGTATTTAGTCAGAAAAAAGCAGAAACTTAGATATTTATGAGGAGAATGAGTAAAAAAAAGATCGTATCGTTTTTATTCTTTTGCTTCTCACAGAGCAGGTGCTTTTGGTTTTACAAGCTCTTTCTACAGCATTTTACAGCTTCAAAGATTAGCTTCACTAAGCCCTGTGGCCATGAATCGATACTCGTGCTGAAATGGAAAAGCAGGAACGGCAAAGACTGAAACATCTTCTTGCTGCTTTCTTGTGTTGTTATAAGAACAAGTTGCATCTCGTTTGGAAAACTGAAACCTTAAACAGTTTTGTAACTGTGTGACTGACCCTCAGTGTCAGGCTGGCTGTTCTTACAGGCATCAGTAAGTGTGAGGGGAAACAAAAGCTGTTGAAGGGGAGTTTTTTTACTGTTTCTTTCCCGAATGAGATGTCAAACACACACTGATATTGGGCATTGTGCTTGAGTTTATGAGCACTGAAAATCCTGTTGGCATCCATCCCACAGGTACTTGCTGAACCAGAATTAGTGGAAATCCCCCACTGGAGGCTCAGGCAGAAGAAACTCCCACACCGAGGGAGAACAAAGCACCTGAATCAGCTTTTATTTCCTGGTTGGGACATTTTCAGTGGGCCGCCCAGCACAAGTGAGACCTGCATTTGAAAAAAGAGAAACCGTCCCCATAAAAACTGCTAATTCATTTACAGGAACACTCCAACAGACCATTGTTCATCGAGTTATTGATCTGCAGAGTCTGTCAGAGCTGGATTTTCCAGGGCAGTTGACTGCAGATGTGCAAAAAGTGTGTTTGCTTTGATTATGAGAATTAATAATAAAAATTATACAAAAAGGTTTTAGAAGAAGCAAACTAAAAGTGGATTGTGATTTATCTTTATTCATAGAAGACCACAGAAAGAAATGAACAAATATTAACAAATCATTTCACATTATTTGCTGAACAAGTTTAGTCAGAATGGAATTTTTTAACACTAAAGCAGGGAGACAAAAGATAAACAAATATTGCTTTTGCACACGGTTCTGTGGTGCATCTTTGATTCACCGTTATTAGAGTTTCTGCTCCTTTTGGCATCAGCACAAAATGGCTAACACACACCAAACTTCACTAACTTGATTTTTTTTTTCACTTTTAAAAGAAAAACTACAGGAAGTGCAGAAGTGAAATAATCTTAAAGTTATGTGACTAAGCTATGTGACTCATTCTCTGCCAATATGGGTGGGAGGAATGAAATCTGTGCCACAAAAAGTGAATAATTAATCAGTTTTTAGTGTCATTTTTCTGAGTAGCTTTGTTTGACCTTCAGGTGTCCTCTACTGACTGTTTTATTGTATCAGAATAAATCATTAATTCATTTATTTAGTCCTTAGGTTTGCTGCATTTGTTGCTGTTACTGAGTACTTAGTGCAGAAGGGGGATTTTTTTTTGTTCATGGGGTTTATTGATTCTGAAGTAATCTGTTATCAGCACATAAAAAAACACGTTATTTTTTCTGACAGAAAAGAAAACAGACAAAAACATAATCACAATAACTTCTTTTTAGTGACCTCCAGTCCTTCTGGGCACACGAAGGCCTCTCGCTAAACCGTTACAGCTTTCCTGCTCCTGGTTTCCCAACTGACGGAACATGGGCTCAATTTATAATCAGTTTATATTCTGGGACATCATCGCCGAGCAGTAAATGACACAAAAACGAATTGATTTTAAGATTTTAATCTTGGTTTTTAAATGCCTTAATGGTCAGGCACCCTCATACCTATCAGAGCTCCTACATAGGCATGTTTCTAGGAGAGGGTTGAGGTCTGGAACCAAGTTGTTTTTAGAAGTTCCCAGGACGCGCATGGTGACCCGGGGAGACCGAGCATTTTCAGCTGTTGCTCCTAAGCTGTGGAACAATCTCCCTCTAACTGTCATGTTGAGGGGCAGCTTTTTGACCCACGACATACAGAATCACACACAGAGCCAGGTAAGTAGAAATAATAATAATTTATTACAAAAATAAAGAAGCTCGGAGGGTAGATAACGGGAACTGAAGGCGCTGCGACAACAGGTAGCAGGATATCCAAAAAGGGGTTCTGGGAAAGGAGAGCGAGTGAGTATTTAGGAGGACTGGTGAGAAGGTAGAGCTCTGAAGGGCTTACGGGTTCCTGGGGGCTGTGAAGCGTGAGGAGAGGGCAGAGTAGGTCCGGGTGAGCTGGAGGAGGATGGCGAGGTCAGGTGAGCGGCTGAGAGCGAGCGGCCAGGGGAATAGCAGTATGACGTGGCGTGCAGGTATCCGGTCAGGTATGAAGTAGAGATGAGATGATGCTGAGAACCTGGAGGAAGGACAGGCAGGTTACTGAATTGGCAGGAGACAGGTTTGCAAGTGCAACAAACTATGGCAGACAGGTCAGAAGGCTAGAGCTACCCAAACTGAGTAATCATCCGGCGTGGTGTTGAGTCACACTGCTCCTTAAATCCCCTGGGCCTTGATGACAGGATTAGCTGCAGCTGGGAACTCTCAGACACGCCCACCTGCAAACAAGACTCAGACACAGGTAGCTCACCCTGGACCATGACAGTACCCCCCCCTCAACGGACGCCACCCGGCGGCCGAGCAGAGGAGGAGGAGGCGGAGGAGGAGGCAGCACGAGAGGCCTCAAAGTCACTGATGAGGACGGGATCGGTGATGAAGGCCCGAGGAACCCAGGAGCGGTCCTCGGGCCCGTAACCCTCCCAGTCCACCAGGTACTGGAAGCCACGGCCGCGGCGACGGACATCCAGGAGACGACGTACAGGATAGACCAGTCCGCCCCCGACAAGCCGAGCAGGTGGAGGCGGAGCAGGCGGAGGACACAGTGGACTGGACAAGACAGGTTTCAGCAGGGAAACATGGAACACAGGATGGACCTTCATGGACGAGGGTAAGGACAGACGGACTGTGGTAGGACTGATGACATCAATGATGGTGTACGGACCAATGAACTTGGGTGCCAACTTCTTAGTGGTGTCTTTTAACTTGATGTCCCTAGTGGAGAGCCAGACCTTCTGCCCCGGGGTGTATGCTGGTGCCGGGCGCCTGTGGCGGTCAGCCAGACGACGGTTGCGTTCCGCGGTCCGTTGCAGAGCGACCCTAGTCTGTGCCCAGGTGCGCCGGGCCCGGCGGATGAACTGGGGAGCGGAGGTTGGAGAGGTCGGGTCAGACGGAAACAGAGGAGGTTGGTATCCAAGGGCTGTTTCGAAAGGGGACTGGCCGGTGGAAGCAGAGGTGTGTGCGTTATGGGCATATTCAACCCAAGGAAGTTGTGAACTCCAGCCAGAGGGGTTGGAGGAACACACACACCGGAGCATGGCCTCAAGTTCCTGGTTCATCCTTTCACACTGCCCGTTGGTTTGTGGATGGAATCCTGAGCTGAGAGCGACCCGAGCCCCCAGGTGGCTGGCGAACTCCTTCCAGACCCGGGACAGGAACTGGGGACCACGGTCGGACAGGATCTCGGAGGGGATGCCATGCAGACGGAAGACATGTTTAATGAGAAGGTTAGCAGTTTCAGCAGAGGACGGCAGTGACTTGAGGGGGACCAGGTGACAGGACTTCGAGAAACGATCAACTACAGTGAGGATGACAGAAAACCCATTGGAGGGGGGGTAAACCGGTGACAAAGTCCAGGGCAATATGAGACCAAGGACGAGTGGGTACCGGGAGAGGACTGAGAAGACCAACGGGAGGCTGATTGCTGCTCTTGTTCCGGGCACAGGTGTGACAGGCACTGATGTATTCACGGACGTCTTTGAACATGGAGGGCCACCAGAAGGACCTACGGAGGAGTGCTAGAGTGCGACCAACCCCAGGGTGGATGGAAAACTTGGCCGTGTGTGCCCAATGAATAAGGGTACCTCTAACACGGGTAGGTACGTAGGTCTTGTGTGGTGGACCAGTACCTGGGTCAGGCTCCGTTCGTTGGGCTTCCAGGATCTTATTGGTAATGTCCCAAGAGACGGCACCAACGATGCAGGATGGTGGCAGGATGGAGGCTGGTTCGGGGTCTTTATCAGCAGAGTACAATCTGGACAGGGCGTCTGGTTTCACGTTCTTAGATCCGGGTCTGAAAGAGATGATGAAATGGAAACGAGAGAAAAACAACGACCAACGGGACTGACGGGGGTTTAGCCTCTTGGCTTCCTTCAGGTATGACAGATTCTTGTGGTCGGTCCAAATGATGATGGGGTGCTCCGCTCCCTCCAGCCAGTGCCGCCATTCCTCCAGTGCCAGTTTTATGGCCAGCAGTTCCCGGTCCCCGACGTCGTAGTTCTGCTCTGCTGCCGAGAGACGCCGGGAAAAGAATGCACACGGATGGAGGCGATGGTCAGATGGCGAGACCTGGGAGAGAACAGCACCTACACCAGAGTCAGAGGCATCCACTTCCAGTGTAAACTGAGAGGATGTGTCGGGACGGGTAAGCACTGGTGCTTGGGTGAACTTAGACTTGAGGGCCTGGAAAGACTCCTCGGCCGCAGGGGACCATATGAAGGGTTTATTGACAGAGGTGAGTTGAGTGAGTGGGGTGGCAGTTTGACTGTAATCCTTAATAAAGCGACGGTAGAAGTTAGCAAAGCCCAGAAAACGTTGCAGTTCCTTACGTGTGGTGGGAGTTGGCCAGGTGAGAACGGAGTTGACCTTGTCCGGGTCTGTCTTCAGCCGCCCGCTCTCCAGAATGAATCCGAGGAATTTGACAGAGGTGACATGGAATTCACACTTCTCTGCCTTCACATAAAGACGGTTCTCCAGGAGGCGCTGAAGGACAGCTCGGACATGTTGTCTGTGTTCTGTGGGGGATCTGGAAAAAATGAGAATGTCATCCAGGTAAACGGTTACGAACTTATTGAGGTAGTCACTGAGGACTGCATTCACCAGGGATTGAAACACAGCAGGGGCATTAGTGAGGCCAAATGGCATGACAAGGTATTCGAAGTGACCCAGGGGTGTCTTAAAGGCCGTTTTCCACTCGTCACCCTCTCTGATCCGAACCAGGTGGTATGCATTGCGGAGATCCAGTTTGGTGAAAAGGGTGGCATCCTGTACGGGTTCAAAGGTTGAAGCAAGCAGAGGAAGGGGATATTTGTTTTTGATGGTGATTTGGTTCAGGCCCCGGTAATCAATACATGGCCTTAAGGACCCATCCTTTTTGGCCACAAAAAAGAAGCCTGCCCCTAGTGGAGAGGTGGAGGGTCTGATGATACCTGATGCCAGTGATTCTGAAATGTATGTGGCCATGCAGTCATGTTCTGGTTTTGAGATGCTATACAACCTGCTTGACGGGAGAGGAGCACCCGGCAGGAGGTCGATCCCACAGTCGTAGGGTCTGTGGGGAGGCAG